>JBBPMF010000530.1:0-23868 GCA_038090175.1 Austroboletus eburneus | reverse complement strand
GCTTATATCTTGACAGTGTGTGAACCAAATCACATGACCTAGGGGGTGATTTTGTAGCCAAGAGTATCTACTATTTATATTATAACTCCACCAAAGCTAAGTGAAATTCCCATGGTTTTTGGCAGTGTGCAAAGCATACTGCCATTAGGGTTAGCATGGAAAGGGTTTTTGAGCTCACTGTATGTCGGAAGTTTGGATTTGGTCAGCCTCACCAAGTCTTGAAGACAACATGATATTGCCATCTTGCCCATGCCAATGATGAGGAAGAAAGGCAACAAATTCTTGCTGCTTAGGATCCCACTGGCATGATTGCTCGGTGTCATGCTACTCAAGCAGTCCACCAGCATTAGCAAGATTCTGGTTCAAGTGGTGGCTCTACTTGCATTCGAGCTTGTTCCTCTCAAGATGATGGAAGCGAGCCAGCACAAAAATGTGCAAAGGATCTCACTCCAAAGGTGTGTCCTGTTGTTTCTTAGTCTATCCTAATCAAATATTAAAAATACTTAGTCAGAGGAGGCAGAACCTGCTGCTGACAAGCTGCCAATGGAACATAGGTACTCTCTGAGCCTAAATTACCCCTCATCTTCACCATTTCCTGATTCCCTGCCCCGGTTTCCATCCCCTCTGCAACATGATTTACACTCTCCATCACATGATTCACTCACTTGCTCCTCAAATCCTTCTCTCTGGCATCCTTCTGAAACACCTGACTTCAAGTTTGAAGTCGATTTTGAGTGTAGGAAGCCATTTAACATCGATATTGATGACCTTGTACAGTCTGCTCTTCTCTGAAAAATAAAAGATAAACTTAAATTCATAACTCTGGTTTGAGATGCCTCATTCGATGATATCAACAACAAACTCTCCAAAGAATATGTCAATAGACTTTGGACATCACCACAAGCCGCAATCACTATCGAAAGCTGTGGGATTCAACATAGTATTTCCATGTACTTGGCGCTCAAGCACTCGTCCCAGAGTGCATATGAACAAGTTTGTCGGTCCACAAAACTAAACCTTTCTGACTCACTGGCCATCCATGACATCCTCATCTATCATGCTGTGGAGAGAAAAATCACTGAATACACTGGTGTGGAGTACATCGAGCATGACATGTGCCCAAACTCATGTGTTGGATTCACAGGTCCATTTTCTGAACTTGAAGCATGTCTCATGTGTGTGAAATCTTGCTGGGATCCAGGATGTCTCCATGCCAGCAATGGCCGAGTCAAAACCACAGCAAAAAAGTTTACAACAATTCCAGTTGGTCCCCAGGTTCATGCATGCTATCAGAGTCTGGAGTCTGCATGAGATATGCATTGCCTTTATGAATGCACTCAAAAGATCTTGTTAGAACTATCACAGTCTGGGCAAATACCTGTTATTGATGATATTGCCATGGGCTTGGACTACCTAGGCCCTGTCATTGATGGCGATATCAAAGAGAACAATACTGTTCTCATGGTATCTGTTGATGGTGTGCAGCTTTATGAGCACAAAGATTCTGACTGCTGGATGTATATATGGATCTTTGTTATTTTAGCCCCAGAAAAATGATATCAAAAAGCTTATGTTCAGCCAGGCGGATTCATTCCAGGACCTAACAAGCCCAAAAACTTGGACTCATTTTTCTTTCCCAGAATACACCACATTTCTGCACTTCAGAAGAAGGGTTTAAATATATGGGATGCTGACTGCAATGTGACCTTCCACTCCAATATCTACCTGCTATTTCCGACAGCAGATGGACCTGATTTGGTCTACTGGGATGGAATGGTCAGTCATAGCAGGAAAAATGGGTGCTGAATTTATTGTGGTATTCTCAGACACCAAAAAACTCATGGCCACCACTATTATCCAGCACTCATCAAACCAAGAGATCATTGCATTGCTGATAGCAATCACCTTGATGTCAATGTTTTCAACCTTTCCCTTGGTGGCTCTGAGACATATGCTAACAACCTCCAATGACTTATTGCTTCCCCAAATCAGACACAGTATGATCAATGCAAGATTGAGACGGGAATCACAAAGGCTCCTTTAATCCTTGGGCTTGATCAACATCATTCCCTTGACATTCCATACTGCATGACAACTGACATCATGCATCTTGCAGGCAATCTCAGTGATCTATTGATTGGACTCTGGTGAGGCACAATCGATTGTGACTGTACAGACAATACTGAGACATGGAATTGGGCTGTATTTTTGGACAATGCCTCTTGGGAGAGGTATGGTGTGTCTGTTTCAGTGGCTGGGCCATATCTCCCAGGATCATTTGGTACCTGACTCCGCAATATTGCCAAAAAAACTCTCATCAGGTTACAAGACCTGGGAGTTTCAATGTCATACATTTGGTCTCGGTCCCATCCTCCTGTACAATATCTTACCAAATGCATACCTTGCCAACTATTGCAAATTAGTATGTGGCCTTCTGATCATGTGCCAATACAGTATCGACACCAACTCTCTTACAACTGCTCAAACTCTTCTTTGCCAATGGGAATGTGAATTTGAAGACATCTATTATTAATACTGAGAGGACTGTATTCACTTTGTATGGCCCTGTGTGCATCAAGCCATTCATCTTGTTAGTGAAACTATTTGAAAAGGTCCTCCAATTTGCTATGCACAATGGACCATGGAATGGACCATTGGCAATCTCGGACAGGAAATTCAGCAGCCATTTAACCCCTATGCCAATCTTGCACAGGAAGGGGTTTGTTGCTGCTGAGTTAACAGTCTCCTTGCTGCTGTTCCTGAGTTGAGTATTCCCTCCCCAGGACATGCAGAAAATGCAGTTGACTTATCAGATGGTTTCATTCTTCTACCAAAATGCAACCGCTATTTCATACTCCCCACTCCTCTAGAAGCAGAAGCTCTTCAGAGTTCACTTCCGGAAACAGTGCCTCCTGTTGAACATATCAAATGATGGGCACACCTGCAACTCAAGAATGGTCAGATTGCACGAACAGCCTGGTGAAAGAATCAGAAAGCCCAAGACAAGCTTTGGGTATCATGCAATGTTACAGTTTGTTCATCCCTTCTGCTTTGAACACTTCTAATGTAGTATTCTAGTTCTTGCATAATGATCAGATATGCTTTGGGGAAGTATAGTACTTTACTCAACTTTCTTGTCAAGTCAAGAGTGAATGGAAATTTCACAATGTTGCACTTGTCAAGCTATACTCACTGCCTGAGCCTGATCTAATCCAGTTGACCTCTCAAACCATTGTCACATGTGCTCATACTGACAAGCTCATTGCCATTGATGTCAAAACAATCAGAAGTATTATAGCAATGATATCTAGGAGACTCACCCTGCCAAACGGTGAAGAAGCTGAGCAGTTTTGCTGTCTATCACAGCCCAGATTGGATGTATCTGTGTTGGGAATGGAATATGATATCTATGAAGATGATGGTGACATTGGTGGTGATATAGAATAGGAACTGCATTTCTTACTGGTATTGTAATCTTGTGTTTTGGGTCTGCTCAATATGGGACAGCCTCGCAGAGTTCCATTTGCAGAAGTAAGAGGTTTTTAGCATGAGTTCACCATGGGCATCCATCAAGGCAAGGGAAGGGGACACAAAAAAGGTGAGGTAGGGAATGCAAGTTGCAGCACACCCAGAGGAGGGTGGAAAGAATACTTGGGCTGCCATGTTAAGTGGCTTGCCAAAGGAGGGCATCCGAGAATGACTAGCAGCAGGTGCTGGCAGTAGTGGAAGCTCATCCAAAGATTTCCATGGAATCGATCCTTTGTTGGCATCAAACATGAATGGCTTCACATGTGGGTTGAGAGTGGCAGATGGTAGGGCAGGGGGAATGATATGCTGCTCGACGATAAGCTGTGCTGCCACTGGGTCATGCACACTGAACTGTGCCGAAGGATCTCTAGAATGTGGGAGTGGTGGGAGAGGTCAGTGCCCAGGAGTCAAAGTCGACAATGGGCCAGGGTAAAATACAGATATGTCACATATTTTGCCATAGGCATGGGCATATGTGCCCATGTTGGCTGACTTGACAGCTGGTCCTTTGTGTCAGGTATCATCTTCACTGGAAAATCAACAATAACTTATGGGAATGGCGGATCAAGGTGCAAAATCAGGATGGTGTGCAATGTTCGAGTAACCTCTGTTGTGCTGGTAAGTTGGGTGACCGGGAGTTGTAGGGAGGAAAAGGGTTACATGGGTGTCTGAAGTGAGGGCAGTGTGATCAGGAAAGGGGGCAGAAGAGGCTGCTGCATGAGAGGTTGCATAGACAAGGAAGGACAAGGAATGAAAGTAATCTTACCTTTATCCAAACTAACAACTTCACTGGCTTCTTTAGCCTTGGACATCTTGTGGAAAGGCCAGAACTAGCTTGAGTTTGCACAAATTGTATATGGACCAGAGAAAGTGACCAGTTGACCCAGTGTCCTGATCAAATCACATGGTGGTATTTACAGCATGTACCTCCCCATAAGTCCTTTGGACACAATTACCATCATGTCACATCAGCATATCCATAACAACAATTTCATTCATATCACCATCCCACTGAAACACCCTGAAGACACATATTTTATCATGGTTACCCCAGAGTTTCTGGGGCCTTTGGTGAGCATGTATTATCATTTTTTATTCCTACTCACCAGTGTATTCCTCAGACCATCGAAGTTATCTCATCCCATGTTTGGGATCCCTGCACTGCTGCAGTTACCCAGAAAATGGAAGCACCAGCATCCTTGGAGCTTTCACTTGTCAACCTGAATAAAGGGAAAAAATGTGTCTATGGTAAGTACCCCTTATGTTGTTTCTTACCTGATCATTTACCCTACCATCCAAAGACCCAGATGACAGTCTGACAGAATCCAAGTCAGATGATTTTCTGCCTGTAAAGATGGCAGCGACTATCTCTAATATGATTACAAACAAGGTATGCTCTCCCCTCTGCTTACATCTGAGTATATGCAGCATATAGATATTCATTCACAGGAGAACCAGAAAACATTGAAATATACAAAGCTGGTTGTGAGTGGGAGCTTGTGTAAATAATTGTTTGTGATGTGGCTCTAGTATATGTAGATTCCAGCTCCCATGTGTTATCACCAGAACCATATCCTTTCCATCAGATGTGAAACTGGCGGGCTCCCTTCCTTCCCCTATGGGCAATGATCTTGTCTATTTCCCATTCCTCTTCCCTGTCTATATAGTAGTACTTTGTATTGTAGGCTGCTAGCATATGCATTGATATGAAATGAACAGGTGTGCACTGAAAAAAAAATCATATATATCAAATGTCTGTGTTATCTCTTCCCACTGTCTATCCTCATATCCACCATATCCACGGCACAATGCTTCCAGCTTCCCTTCCTTCATTTTCTCTGCTTTCTGATGAGGATAATGTGACCAATTAGATGCCCTTGTTTATCAATTCCCCTTTAGATACCTCTGCTCTGAATTTTGGAGGATTCATACAGCAAACACACTCTTACCCATCTCAACCAGCAACTATGAATTTCTTTGGTTACAATCAAGCAAGTATTATCATATCTATGAAAATTACTCACTACTTGCTTGTTTTAGACCACATACATGCAGGACCCTAGTACACAAAGGCTTCAAATGCTCAAAGAACGATGCTGAAACCTAGAGTTGCACATAGTAAGCCTAACTGTGAAGTGTGACACATTCAAGTAAGTAGCCATACTACTTAATTTGATGCTCTGAAATGCTAGGCCAGGAATATGTGTCAGGACTTGTCTCATCATGCATCTGACTCACAAATATCCTCCGTCAGTCCCATTGGCTCCCCTGAACTCCCTCACAACTTAGAAGAGAAGAGACTCACGCCAGAAAGCTATCCAGCTATCAAGTTCTGGAACAAGAGTGACTGGACCACCTGGATCAGTCATCCAGAGAACTACAAAGCTGGGAGGACCTCCTACCTGGAAGGGATGGATGGAGAGCAACTTGATTCAAAAGCAGTCAGCTCAATTTGTGACAGTATGCACCTGGCATGGAATGACCTTGTGGAACAAAAGTGTGCTCCCTTCACATAGGGACATGATACTGCTAGTACACATCAATTTTTTCATTCATATATGAAGGACAGGTGGCCACTCCTCAAACTCTGCCACAATGGATGGAAGCTCGATGAGCTGGCATCCATCACCTATCCAGGATACAAGCAGTCATATCTCAACAATGAGGGCAACTTGAAGGTCAAGGTGAAGACCAAGGAAAATGACACAGCCAACATCACCACTGGTGGCAATTTACTGGGTCACTTAGATGACGTTAATGAAACTGATGAGAACAAGAAAAGTAGTGATCAAGGCATCTGAGTTGGATATTCCCACAAAGAAGCAAAAAGATACTTTGATTTATTTTATGCTCTTGTCACTGACATGCCTCTTTTTCTCAAGTAACACCTTCTAGTACTAAGGGCAAAGCCATATAACATGATGTCAACATCGAGAACCCGACCAATGTCTGGGGCATGGATGATGACCCCATTGACAACTCAGTCTGGAGCCCAAATCCAACCCCTGCAGATGATATGGTTACCGCCAGCACCACAAGTAGCACCAAGACAGTCACAAGCACCATGAATGTCAATATCAACAAGAGGCTAATCAATAGCATTCAAGTTGAGATAGGTACCAGTGCCTTGGACAGTGGCAATGAGATCACATGTACCAGCACTATGGACAGCCATGGTAAGCTTATCAGTACTGCAGAGAGTAGTAATAAGCTCATAAGTACCACAAAGGATGATAACTTGGCTTCCATGCTCAGTAGCAATGCCATGGAAAGCCTCAGTAATACCAAGGATGACATCAAGGAGCTTGCCAGCAGCCATGAGAACCTCGAAGACACTGCAGACAGCAACAGAAAATTGCTCAATGACCAGAACCCAGTCAATGACAATGTATGCCCACCTAGGGCAAAGAGGGATGTCAGGCTTATAGTTAAAAACCCAATGTAAGTCATTCAATTTAGTGTACTATTATACTGATTTTTCATTGCTTTAGTTCTGTTGCCTCTCTCTCTGCAGCCAAGATTGATATGCTCAAGCTACCTCCACATCCTCCATCAGAACCTGCACAGTTAGACAAGAACAAGGAACTGAAAAAAGTGAAAACCAAAGGGTGAATGCAAGTTCCATCAGAATGAACTGGATGGTAAGTCAGAAGATATCTAATTGTCCTTACTACTATGCCTTCATACACAGAACCCTCTGTGCATACCATTGGTTGAAGCAAGTAAATAAGGATGGCACAAAAAATGAATTCAAAAAGTATTGGTGGACACTAACAAATGAACAACACACAGTATGTACATTCCACCATTTTATCACTTACACATTGACAAGTATTGGATACAGTCATATGATGCCAAAGTGATATGTACTAACCATGTCAAAGGCCCCAGGGAAGAAGGAATGGTCAAAGCCAGGCCACACAGACGGGAAGGTCTATTAGTTCCACCAATACTCCCAATTGGTCCCCCTCTCCTATTTTGTCATCTTGCCAATCTCGCCGTTTGGCCATATTGCTCTCCCCTTCCAATTTTCTCGTCTTGCTGGTCTTTTCATCAAAATGCTCTCTGCTTTCAATTTTGCTTGTCTTATTTTCCTCACCATTCAGTCATCTTGCTCCAGGCTCCACTTTCGAATTTGCTATTGGCCTTGTCACCCAGTCACATTGCTCTCTCTGCTTTCCACTTTGCTCATCTTGCTGGTCTCACCATTCAGTTGCCTCACTTTCTCTGCACCAATCTGGTAAGTTTTCATGTTTTATTAGCTTCACCCCTATAACTGTGCTAGTGGCACATACTAACACATGCCCACACATATGCATTCCTAGGCATTTCCACACATACCTACGCATATCAGAACAAACATATTCCTCTGCATTCCTATGCATTCCTATGCATTCCTATGCATTCCTACATAGATACATTTTTATGCATACCAGTACATACCAGCACATACCAGAGTCGAACAGAATAAGACATAAGTTTGCATATACAAGTGGACAAATGATTTGAAGGGGACTGCATCAGAGCACATTGGGGTGCAGACATGAGCATAGGGGGAGAATTGCCTGCAGAGAGCAGTCTGAATATACGGAGCATTCATATGCAGATAACGACAGATCCATGCATGTCAGAGTACACCAAGTCATAAAGATAGTTTCACATCATATGTATTTATTCCTACATCTGTCTAATTTGTAGAGCCCATCTACTTGCACACTTGCACACATTCTGGCCAATCAGAACATAGCAAGTTTTCACAGGGCATCATCTGTCATATCCCAGAGTTTCAACAAGTCAACCTGGCACTATTCAGTCACCTCTGGTGATATTCCTTTGATATGTTTACTCTGACCACTTTGTCTCCTTCATCTCCATTCTCTTCATTCCATGTATGTTATGTTACATTATTTTCTTGTGTCTAGTTAGTCTCCAATCTATCATGTGGTGTTCAGGGTAAGGTATACAGCTCTGGCTGTGTGACAAACTGGCACTGCACTGGTACTTTGCTACTTCCATTCCTTTGATAAGTACTATACTCCCTTCAGACTTCCCTCCTTCATATATAAACTTGTGTACTCTGTTCTTAGATTTCAGTTCGAATATCATCTTAGTTCCTGCTTCTTCTCTCTTCATTATTGATCTCATCTCAGCATTCTCTTGTCTAAGTCTTGATGACTTACCTCTGACCTCCTGACCCTCCAGACCTCTAGTTCACCCTGTTCATAAATTAGCAACATCAGACTTGGGCAAGGGCACACCACATAAGATGAAGCCAATGTTGCTCCAACAACAGTACAACTCCAGTACTCCAGAGTCACATACCCAGACCCTAGCAGAACCAGACTTAATATCATCAGAGATTATCAGAATGATTATGGAATCATCTAATGTATAATCAGAGAGAAACATTGTCCATAATGGAGCTTTGGGGAGGTATTTGTATAAGTCCACTGGACTTGTAACATTACCTCCTTCATATGATTGAAGAGTCTCTTCAAACCCAAACTCCTTCAGCTGAGTCTGCATCATTGTTGTTGTCCTCTGGTCTGGCACTTTTAAAGGAGATGTGTCCTTTGCCATGACAAGTGGTGCATCTGTTGTTGGGGAAATCCCATTGGATATGGCTGGGTTTGTAGATATGGCAGAAGGGGCATTGATAGATGGGGCAATTGGGTTGGAGGTGAGAGGTACTTTCACACTAGAAGCAAGTGAGTTGGCCATTTCTTTTGGGATTAGGTGAGAGGTACTTTCACACTGGAAGCAAGTGATTCATCCCAGGGGGAGTTGGCAAAGTACTCTCTTTTCTGGGTTTTGGTAAGGGCTTGGAGAAGAGGTCAGAGATAGGAAGCCATTGCAAGTTGGAGAAAGGTATTGATGAATCAAAAGACTCCCACATTGGTCAAGAGTTGGACCACCTGAATTCTTGCCTCAGCAAGAGAGTGCTCAATGGCATAATCCATGGAGTCAGCAGTGGTAGGGTTGGATTGAGCTTAGTCAAAGTTGAGTTGGATAGCCAGGGAGATTCATTGAAAGGTTGAGATAAGGGGGGGAAAGAGGGGTGTCTCATTGTAAAGGGAGTGATTGACTGTCATATCCCAGATTTTGACCAAGTCCCCTCTGGCCTTCTCTGAGGCTCTATGACTACCTCTGGTGATCTTACTCCAGATTTGAAACATTCCATCACTAAGTCTTCCCTGGTCTCTCATCCATTCCTCCATATCTGATCCTATGCTCTTTTTCTGTACATTATTCTTCCTTGTTTGCTATTTAGTTAGCCTCCATTCTATACTGTTGTGCTCGGACAAGGAAGCACAGCCCTGGCTGTGTGACTTGCCAGCACAGTAGCAGTTCCTTTGTATTCTCCATATGACCCTAGCCTTTCCTTCTTCAGAACTCCGACCTCTGTATATAAACCCATGTACCCTTAGCTTAGACCTCAGTTCGAATATTGATTTAATCACCCACTTTACTCCTCTGCCATTGATCTCACATTGCCATTCTCTTACCTGAGTCTAGATGACTTACCTTCGACCCTCCAACCCTCTGGCTTCCATCTGTCTTGTAAATTAGTGACAGCAGACTCAAACAAGGGCGCACCACATAAGATAAAGCTGAAGTTGCTTTCAAAACTGTACACCTCCAGTGTTTCAGAGATTAGTACCTGGACCTCCACAGGACCAGATTTAACAGTATATTTGAACTCAAACTTGTCTCAAGTTTCTCACATCTCACATTCCTTTCCTTCCTATAACATTCGACAATTGCTCATGTCTACCCACACAATGCAGACCTGTTCACGTTTGTGTCATGAACAAGAATGAGGAGCAGCTGCTCAGGCAAACCCATACACTCCCTTCCATCCTCATAATTCTTCACAAGTTGAATTCTGGAGCTTCTCCAACCATCGCTCAGCTCCTCACATCCACACTCCTCCGTTCCACACATGCATCAAGGAAATCCCTGAGGATGATGAGTTACAGGAGATAGCAGTTCCAGGTGACTATCAGATGCTGCCACCTTCTCGTCAATCTCCTTCTTGAGGGAATGACTCCAGTGATGACAGCTCCAACGACACAGACCCCAACTTGAGATACTGGGACAATGATGATTTCCCCGGTGACCCTCCAGGCCCACCAGGTCATGGTCCTCCAGGACCGCCTGGCTCCGGCAGGACAGGAATCCCAGCAATGACCTGGACGATGATAGCAGTGACGACAATGCCCCTGCCAACGTTCTGGCCAAACTAGCTGACACTATTTGCAGGCTCTTCCAGTCCAACAACCATCGCTCTGAAGACTCTGGTAGTCAGCACACCAAGGTTCGTGAATCTGACCAGTTTGATGGTATGGAGCCGCGGAAACTCTGGACTTTCCTGGTCCAGTGCAAACTCAACTTTCAGGACTGTCCTAGGGCCTTCCAGACTGATCACACCAAAGTCTCATATGTGCAGTCGTATCTGAAAGGCATGGCCCTCAACTGGTTCAAACCTGACCTCCTTGACATCAGAGATCCTGATACCTGTCCAGTATGGATGGATAGCTATAGGGACTTCATACTTGAGTTGAAGGAAAATTTTGGCCCACATGACCCGGTTGGAGATGCAGAACACCAATTAGACAATCTGATGATGAAGGACACCCAATGTATTAACAAATACATGGTGGAATTCAACCAGCTTGCTTCTCAAGTCCAAGACTACAGTAGTGATGCTCTTTGGCACCACTTCTACAATGGTCTTCCAGACCGGATCAAGGACGAAGTCTCCCATGTTGGCAAGCCTGACATCCTTGCCAACCTCTGACATCTTGCACAGTCTATCAATGCATGCTATTGGGAGCACAAGTCTGAAGTCAGTCGCCAACAGAAGCCTTCTGGCCCCCAGAAAATGTCCTCCAATAACAAGCCTTCATCCGACAACAAGTCTGGTGGTAATAAACCCAACAATCATAAGGGCAAGTCCGCCACTACATCCCCCACCTCCAACTCCTCCCACACCTCTTCACCAAAACCCAACCTCTCGTCAAAGCTCAGTAAGGATGGTAAGCTGACCACTGCCAAATGAAAACAATGCTTCAACAACACTCTCTGCATGTTCTGTGGCCAAAGTGGTCATGTTGCGAAGGATTTCTCCAAGTCCACTTCTCAGGCATCCAAAGTGCATGCCACTAAATCAACTCCAGAAGCTAAACCGGAGGCCGCCACAGAGTCAAAAAAATAGAGTGTGACCTCTGAAGCTCTGCACAGCTGGATGGTTGCGTTGACACCATATGTGCACCCAAGGAGATCCATCTCAATGTGTCCGCTCTTTCTGACCCTCAATCACTTATGCCATCCATTTCTTTAGTCTCTTATGATATCTCTTCTTTCCCAGCACTTGTAGACTCTGGATCCTCCAATTGTTTTATAGATACATCTTTTGTGAATAAACATAACCTGTCCACCTATATGATTCAACCTTTTCTCCTCCATCTATTCGATGGCACCTCAAACTCAACAATTACTCAGGCTCTCAAACTCTCTGTTCTTTTTTCCTCTGGTGATATCACTCTGATGACATTCTATGTTACTCCACTAGATGGCTCCTGTTCCTTAGTTCTAGGACACAACTGGCTTACCCACTTCAATCCATTGATTGACTGGGTTACAAGCAGTATTTCTTTCTGTTCTACTCAGCAGTCCAGTCCAGCACCCCCGAGCTCACCCTCAACACCTAAGGTTTCACCACCTCTGGTTGTCCCTCCCACCTCCGATACACCATGATTCTCTGACTGCAAGACACCATCAATCATGCTCATCAACACTCCAGTGTTCACATTGGCTTGTCACCTATAGGGTTCTGTTCAATTTAGCCTGCAGCTTCATCCTTGGGAAGGTGATCTCTGAGCCTCAGCAACCCAACCTCCTGAAGAAATCGATCTCTCCGGAGTTCCTCTGGATTATCATGACTTCTTCAACATGTTCAATAAGCAGCAAGCTGACACTCTTGCTCCTCACCAAGAACACGATTTGAAGATCAATTTGGAAGAAGATACCTTACCTCCCCTCAGCACCACCTACTCCCTCTTCCAGTCCAAGTTAGAGTCCCCCCGTGCCTTCCTTGATGAATACCTCTCCATTGGTTTCATCCGACCCTCTGACTTCTGTTCTTCTTGTAAATTAGCAACAGCAGACTTGAACAAGGGCGCACCACATAAGGTGAAGCCAAAGTCACTTTCAAAACCATACACCTCCAGCATTCCAGAGATTAGTACCTGGACCTCCATGGGACCAGATTTAACATTGACCAAGAGAGTGAAGAGGGTAGGGCATGGAGGTAATTCTGGTATAAAGATTCCAGATTGGAGAGGGGGTATTGGTGGGAAAAGTCTGGGTGATTCATGAGAATATTCAACTGAGTATTCTTTAGCAGAGAAGTAATGGGACATTGTTTCTAGATTTTAAGGCCTTGAGACTCTTTATAAGCAGTTATGATTTCTTGGGAATTGGTCAAGTTTGTTTTGGGTTCCCAGATATCATCACCTGATTCATAACTCTTTCAATGGATGTAAAACTGTCAGAATCCCTTTCTTCCCCTATGGGTGATGATTTTATCAACCTCCCATTCCTCTTTACTGCCTATTAGTTCTCATGGAGGGTTTACATACCCCTTTCCATGTTCCTGGATTTCCTTTAACAGAGAAAAAAAAGCCACATGAAATATGTCATGGATTTTTCACATTGGGGATAGGTGGAGTTGGTAGGATATTGGGGATAGTACTGTACTTGTTCAATTTCGAAAGGTTCTTTTCTTTTTGGAGCAAGTTTTCAAAAAGGATAGTTTGTCTTCAAATTTGTGTTTTCTAGCCAGACCTTTTCTCCTACCTTTCAAGGGGTAAATCTGGTGTTTTTTTGTTACTCCATGAATAGTCTTGCCCATTCATGGATGGCCTGTGCCTCTAAGTGGGCTTCTGTTAGTGCCATAAGGTGGGATTTTAATTTGGGAACAAAGGTTTTCCCAATGGGTGGATAGATTCAGGGGAAGTATCTCATTAATAGACTTCCAGAGTCCTTAACCTTTCTAGAACTTTTACCATTCTTTCTTTATGTAACATTTTCTCTGAGGAGTGGATTGCAAGGTCATCCATGTAAATAATGAGCCATTCTTCAACAATATAGTTGGCAAAGGTGTCATTCATGAATGTCTGAAAGGTAGCTGGGTAATTACACAGCCCAAAGAACATAACCATTGGTTCAAACAACCCAAAAGAGGTAATGAATGCTGCTTTCCATCAATCCTTGAGAACAATTTGGATGTTGTGATATCCCCATTGGATGTTCATTTTGGTAAAAATGGAGGAATCTCCAATTTGTTCCATAATGGTTTGGATATTTGATAGGGGGTAGGCATTTTTATGGTATGTTTGTTGAGACATTAATAATCTTGGCAGGGTTGTAGTTTTCCATCTTTTTTATCTACAAAGAAAAAGGGGGCTGCTTGAGGGGATTGAGATTACTTTATTCTTTCATTCATCAGATTTTCAACAACAAACTTTTGGCATGTCTCTCTTTCAGGAAGGGAAAGGGGGTAAAGTTTGACTTGTCAGGGTACAAATTCTTCTTTTTAGTGTATAGTGTGATTATAGGGATGTGATGGTGGAAGTATATTTGAGGGGTTTTCCTCAAATACATTTTGAACTGTTGATAATGTTTTGGTATCTTTTTCTTTTTTCTCCTTGTTTATCTCAATCTCAGCAGATAGGGTAGTTTTCATAACATACTTTTCTTTGGTGTTGTAGCAAGTTTGGTAATTGTGGAGAATTTCCAAATTGGAATTCTCCCTTAGATATCTAATTAGATACCTTTTTTCATCTTCTTCAATATGGTTTAGCCTATGGGAGTTGGTCCTTTCCATTCTGATGGTTACTCTTTCTGTGGTCCAGTCTATCTCCATGTTTTGCATTCAAAGTCAATTCATTTCAAGGATAACATTTTCTTTGCTGGCCAGGAGGAGATGGAATTTCTGGGTTTTGTAATGGTTTTTAATTAGGAAAGAAACAGTGGTTCAGTATCTTATTAGGCCTGCTTGATTGAAAGTTCTGTCAGCATTTATGGCTTATATAGGTCTGGGAATCCACTCTAGGGGAAGGCTGTTTTGGCAAGCAAAGTTGAAATTGATGAAGGATCCAGTTGCTCTGCAGTAGATCAGGGTGGTGGTTTTAGCTTGTTGGCTTCTGTTATTTTTGATTGATATTGGAATGAGAATTGATTTTTGCTTACTAGATACCAATACAGAAGTCAACTATGGGGAGCACTTAGCTGCTTTGTGTCCCTGTTTTAAAAATCCTTGTAATCAGAATCCTTCATTTTGACTCTGGATATGGTTTCATTATCACTCTCTTCATTGAAACATTCTTTTAAGACCCATAGCACTTCCTTTTGATCTACTTTCTTGGAGGTTTCCAATTTCTTTATAAATTCCTTGGTATCATCACCTTCTTTGGTGACTACTTCCCTTAGTCAATGAAACTCAAATAAAAAGGAAGCAAAGAGTAGATTTGGTCCTTAGAGCAGTAAGCTTGTGAAAAAATCTCCAAAACTTCAAAGCTGGGAACTTCAGCCTCAATGTCCTGGGGTTTATGTACTATTCTACTATATGTATATGTTTGTGTAAATATCATAATGGAACATTGTACCTTGATAAGAAGAAAATACATAATTGGCTGATAAGAAAGCATGCCTCATATGATGGGCATGATGTGCATGAGGTATGATGTCATTGTGATATCATAGATAAGAAATAATGGTCTAGCCCTTGAGCATGTGACAAGTCATGTGACTTGTGGTCTAGACTGCTGATGTAAGCAGTCATGTAATAAGTTATGCTGGAAAATGTCCAAGTCTCAATAGCCTTATGCTGATAGGGGTTTTCCTTATATAGGAGGTCAGGAGTTTGACTCCTCCTATAAGTGAGTTTTAAATAGGTGAAAAGAGCAATCATAACAGTTGAGCAGGGTTCCTGAGTGGATGGGATGGTGGGGCTTTGTTTCAGAAATGGTTTCTAATAGAGCATCCTACTTTGTGACAGATGAAGCATCTGTTCTCCCTAATGTGTTGGGCTTATTCTTCTGGGGATAGCATTCTTCTTCCCAAACTGGTTTGGACTGCATCTATGTTCATTGCATCTGATCTTTGGTTTCCCCCATATTTGTGTCCTGTCTGAATATCTCTGATCTGATCTTGTTGTTGAACAAAGGCAGAGGCTTTGTCAATGCAATCTTTGATAGTTTTAGACTCTTTTTCCATTCTGATGATTTGTTCCATAATGGCAGGGTCTAGTCCTCTCATATAATCTTTGATTAGGGCTTTGTCATCTTTGATCTGAAATTTGGCCATGAGGAGGTGGAAGTCTGTTGTATTGGTTAATGGAGTCAAGTCTTTTTTCTTTCATTTTTATTATCCCTAGCTTCCTTCAAGCATTGGCAGAGGTTTCTTTGTCTGAGAAGGCAATGAGGAATTCTGCTTTAAATTTTTTTCAAATGAGAGTACTGGGTATAATTTCTTCATTGTCGATTTTTTCATATGCTACTTCTGTGTAGGCTTTTCCTCTTCTCTTGGACATCTGGTTCAAGGTGGTGTAGATTTTTTTGATGTCATCATACTTTGTGGCATTCATAGTGAAGTATGCATCCATAGCCCTGATTCAGTATTTGACATTGGTGGATTCTCCACTGAATTCATTCAGCAATCTGGCTTTTAATTCAGACATGTCTTCCTCAAATTCAGGAAGGGGAGAAGGTTCTTGTGTGGGGGTATTGCTGGCAGTGATAAAAGGTATGTATTCTCAGTGGGGGGTTGAAGTAAGGCTGGTTTTGTCGAAGGGTTCTTGACACCCTTTCCAATCTTCAATGCCACTGTCATTCTTCCCAAGTTTCTTCTGCCTTCAGAGGATGCTGTGGGTCTCTTAATCTGTATGAAATGTTGGGTGTGTCTTGGGGGAAGGAGGGGTTCCTTGCTTAGTAGCAGAAGGGATTAGAGAGCTAAATCTTTTGTTATGCATGCACAACATCTAGTTTCAACCCAGTGTCTCCTTAGAGGCAATATAAAGTCCTAAAGAGATCTGATAATGCAAGGGCTCTGCTGAAACTAAATACTTAGGCAGGAGAGACTAAACACTGCATATAGTTGTGCAGATTTAGCTAGAGAATACAAAGTATCTAGAGACTAGTTATACATCCTCAGGTAGTCAATAGAAAGGGAGCAGAACTCTGTAGACTAAAGGAGAGAAGGAAAAACAAAAAGAGAAGTAAGTAAGTATATATGGCCCATGTGACACAAGGAAGCGATCAGGGAACTAGATCTCAGAAGAGCAAGATCAGGGAAAAGGGTCTGTAATGAGGTGTTGTTAAATCTGGTCTCATGGAGGTTTGGATACTAATCTCTGGAGTGTCAGAGGTATACAGTTTAGAAAGTGACTTCAGCTTCACCTTATGTGGTGTGTCCTTGTTTGAGTCCACTGTTACTGATTTACAAGAGGGACAGAAGTCAAAGGGTTGGAGATGAGTCATTTAGACTCAGGCAAGAGAATGCTTATATAAGATCAAAGGCAGAGAAGGTAAAATGGGTGATTAAATTAATATTTGAACTGAGCTCTAAGCTAAGGATACATGGGTTTATATACAGAGATTGACGTTCCAAAGAAGGAAAAGCTAGAGTTGTGAAACAGAGAATACAAAGGACTGCTGCTGTGCCAGCAAGTCACATAGCCGGGGCTGTGCTTTCTTGTTCAAGCACTGCAGCATAGAGTGGAGACTAACTAAATAGAGAACAAGAAAGCATAAGAAAGTATTGTAAGTATAACATATAGGGAATAGATAGAGGAATGGATATAGAGAATATAGCAAGAGATCAAAGGAGACTTAGCAATAAGAAATGATAACTCCAGAGTGACAGTACTGGATGCAGTCAGATAACCTCAGAGGTGACCAGAGGGGACTTGATCAAAATCTGAGATATGACAGATGCAAAGATTACCAAGGGAAATCATTATCAAAGATTACTGAAATGATTATGGAATCATCTAACATATAATCAGAGGGAAACATTGTCCATAATAGAGCCTTGGGAAGGTATTTGTATAAGTCCACCAGATTTTCTTCATTGTCATCTGAATCTTCTGAGTGAGCATACTTCTTGTTGTATGAGTGCTTCTTGTGACACATGCAACCTTCTTTGTCCATTGAATCATCCAATTCTGAATCTGCTGGCTCAGGGCTGTTCCTTTGGTGGTGACAGCACTTGTCTCTCAATGAGTTCAGTCACACTGAGACATGGTCCATGTCATTGTCAGATGGCTCCTTTTGAAGGACTACTTTGGCAGCTGCTAAGATATCACTACATTTGGGGGGGTCATCATACAAGTATGTTGCCAGGTTTTGTAATTTGAGGCAGTGGTCAACAACATGGCAAATGGAGCACAGGAGATCTTTCCAGAAGTGCTTGTTACACTTACATTGTGGAGACCAGTGCATCATTACATGTATATCCCTCTTTATTGACATTATTCATTACTCTCTTATCATTGTTTTTGTTTCCTACCTCTTTATCTGTTCATGTATGATGTTACTTATAAGATCACCAGACTTCTGGACTAGCAGTCTTCCAGAAGACCATCAGTCTCTCTGGTATTTCATAGGTGATCACTCTTCATAATATCTCTATTGCATCTTCTGTGCTTTTGTTTCTCTATTTAGACACTATATAGCCATGTGGTCAGGAGTGCTGAATATCACTGATGTTTTGGTCTTATTGGCCTGAGATGAGAAGTTTCATCTCTGTCCCAACAGGTCAGTATCTTTCTGCTTCTCATCTCATCATCATTTGATGGACTTCCATCACAACCTTATTTAGACTTTTGGTTTCATATATAGAGTTTGGGCATACCTGTTACAATTCATTGGGCCCCTCTTTCTTTTTCCTACTTCACTTACCATGTACATCAAAGAACCTTGACCCTTACTGTTCGAGCCCCACTTGAGTCCTTTCTTTTACCATTGTCTTTGCAATACTGCTTACTTAT
The DNA here is from genome assembly GCA_038090175.1 of Austroboletus eburneus. Classification (NCBI taxonomy): domain Eukaryota; kingdom Fungi; phylum Basidiomycota; class Agaricomycetes; order Boletales; family Boletaceae; genus Austroboletus; species Austroboletus eburneus. The sequence goes on along the minus strand of JBBPMF010000530.1, from coordinate 5,285 downwards.
TTAGCATGACTCATCCGCAGTTGTATCACCAATACTTATCCAATGCCATCGCATCCACTCTGTAGTGACTCAGCTTCTTCACAATTCCATTGCTTTCTATTGCTGACTCACCTTCTTCCATTGATCTACCCTTAACCATTTGGCTTGCGTATATAAACCTTTGATACTCAGGTGTATTTACTATCTTAGACCTCCTGCAATTTACCTAGTATCTTGGAGTTGCTCTCGGGTCCCCCAGTCCTCGTTCTACTATTGAGTGGATGCTTCCTTTGAACCCTCGATCTGTCACTAGTCCTGCAACATCCCCAAGACCCGTTGATCCCTCGGTCCTCAATGGTCCTCAGAACCTCTGCCAAGGAAGACCCTTGAGTGGATCCCCTTCAACCTGATGTTAGTCTTACGCCAGCTCTAGCCTCCCTGTCAAGGAACCCCCCTCATCAGGTCCCCTTGTCCTATCAGCTGTATAGCAACAGTATGCCCCAGAATCTCTGCAGGCCTATGCTTGACCATGTTGAGTGTAACAATACCCAGACTATAAAATTGTGTACTTGTTGTTTTGTAATGATAGCTACTGTTCGGCTTACATCATACACTGCTGGAACTGTCTCTCTTTACCATTTCTACTGTTCCTAAGACTGAACCACCAGTCCTGCACCATCTACATGCTTTTACAACTGACACTTGCACTCTGGACTTCCAGACTTCCAAAGACTGCCTAAATGGTCTTCTATTAGACCAATTGATTATGCCCTTAACTTTGCCCAGATCTTATTCCCTTGCTTTTAGAGTCCCTCTGGGGTAAACCAATTTGCTCCCCACATCACATAGACAACTTCTGATGGCTCTGAATTGCAGATATGTAACTATCTCATAGTCTACTCATCCACCTTTTAATCTTTTAATCTGGAGCCCACTGTGAGGGACTCCTACAAGGGTTCCAAATAAAGTCTTTGGCCTACACCACCATCTCAAGATTGAAAATTTACTGGCAGAGTTTTGGAACCTTGATATTTTTGATAGCTCCAATCAACTGGTACCAGTCTCTCCTCACAATGCATGACACAACTTTTCTGCTCTCCCTGAGATTTTCTTCTTTGTGGATCTCACACCATTGGACAAACTATCTAGGACAGATCCTCATGAAGCTGTCTCTTCATATTGGCCAGCTGAGCTCCCATCTCATCTCAACTCTTCACTTCCATCAGCATATCCATAGCCATCAAACTCTGTTCCTACTGCAATACCACAGGGTTTGATCTTTCATTAAGTGAGGAAAATTTATCTGATGAAGCGAGTTTCAGTGATCACATACTGGGAGTCTTTATACATTCCACCCTCCAGACTTCAAGGAAGATATATACCACATATCCCACTTCATCTCCCAGTCACTGCTCACCCTCTCCTTGCACTTCTTTATTGCCTCTTACTCTACTTTTCTTCTCCAGTGTCTCTTTCCTATCTCCTCCAACCCTCACAGACCACTTTGTACTTTCTGGACTTCAGAAGTCCAGACTGGTCTTCATTGAATACCCCTTCCTTCATCACCAACCAGCCTCAGGTTGTACCTATCACACCTCCTCCTCCTTCTCTGTATCTATCCATACCTCTTCAACCACCATCTAAGCCCTCTACATCAATGGCCAACCCAGTCCAGATGCCACTCTGGGGTACCCAGAATGCCACCAAGTTCAATGGCAAGAACTCATTCTCACTTCCCAGATTCTTAAAAGATATTGACAAGCTTGGTACCACTGCCAGCATTACTGAAGCTCAAAAGATACATGCTGCCATCTGATATGCAGACTTAGAAGAGTCTGAAGGATGGAAGCTCCTTGAGGAGGCCACAGCAACTCCACCTAGCTGGGCCAATTTTATTACTGTGGTCAAGAAGTTGTACCCTGTTAAAAAGGGTCTAACAGATACTGTTGTGCTAATATTCAATACCTTGTCCAGGAGTACCAGGTCAAACCCATGCATACCCTCAAAGACCTGGGTGAATATCAGTGCAAGTTCAAAAAGGTTTCCAAGTTTCTGATCATCAATATGACATTATCCAATCTCGACTGCAATGCACTTTTCCTAGCTGAACTTCCAGTGGACTTGGGAAATCACATCCAGCAGCATTTGTTAATCACCAAAACTACTCCCCATCCTTCAGATCCATACCCAATGAGCAACACCATGGAAGCAACAGAGTTTCTTCTCACAGGCTCTGGACTTCGCCCACTTGCCTCAGCAGCTCCAACTCAGTCTGCTCAATCATACTACCCCTCTTGGGCTTTACCTATGCTAGTTGTCCAAGTTCCTCAAACATCAGTGTCAACCAGAGTGCCTGAAATCAAACAGGAGCAGGTAAATTTGCAGTGGTCTTCTAGACCAAGTGAATGTGCTTTTTGTGAAGACAGTGCTTACTTTATGAATAGTTGCCCATACATAGATGGGTACCTGCAGACTGGGAAGGCATTCAGAGGTACTGATGGTCACATATACCAGATGGAAAGTGTATCCCCCAAGTACCTGGAGCTTGTCATCTCAGGGACTGTTTAGACTGGGTGGCAACATAGTCTTCTTCCATAACAACATTGACTGTCACTGCTGGCATTGTCTCTCTTTCTTATCCTAACAATGACACTATTTTAGACATTGAGCCATTGGTCTTAACAACACTGGTCGCAGAATCATGGGATGACATTGACAACAATGAAAGTCTGGATATAGATGATCTGGACTTCTGGACTTATTTATCTCATGCTTGGGCTAACTATCAGGCAGATAAAACAAAGGATAAAGGCAGGAAAGTCTGCTTTAATGGTGTCAATATACCGCCATATAAGACCACTCAACATAGTCCACAGTCTTCTGCATTTGAGGAGATTGTCACACCTGCAATAGCAGCAGGCTGGTCTTCAACTCCAGTACCTTTCAAATCAATGACCCCAGCATTCTCTACATCCAAAACATCAACTGTCTCACAACCAGCATCCATGCCTTGCACAGACCCTGCTTATCCCTCAACAAGTCCACAAGGAGGTCAATTTCATTATTCTTTTCCCCTTGAGAATGACACTGCTTTAAAGAAGATCTTAGACTGAGTTCTGGCAACTACAGTACCCATTACATTCAAAGAGCTGATTTCTGTAGCCCCAGAAGTCTGGAAACAGCTTTGGAACTTATCAATGGTGAAGCACATTCTGATATCTATCAATGTTGTACAGGTAAATGAGCTCTCTAGATGATCTGTTGCTTGCCAATTTGGTAACTCTGTAACTTGAAACAACAATGGTCTTATTGTTGCTCACCATAGTGTTTCCCTCAGGTCTCTTGAGGCAAAAGTCCTAGGGACTTTGCTATCTATCACTAGTATACTGGACTCCAGCTCAGAAATCATTGCCATGTCTAAATGGGTATGCAAGACTCTGAAGCTTCCACTCCAGTCTGACCATGTCATGACTATGTCAAATGCAAACACCAGTACCAAGTTCACCATTGGCATCATTGAAAACCTTCAGCTGGACTTTGGTGCTCATGAGATAGGCATCCAAGTCCAGGTCATTCCAAATGCCAATTTCAACTTGTTACTGGGCCAATCATTTCACTGCCTAATGAGCGCTACTATTGATGACTTTCTGAATGGTTTACAGAATATTACACTCTGAGACCTGAACTCTGGGAAGGAGTACAAGCTACCCACTTAGTCTTGAATTAAAGGGTATTCTCAATGCAAGTGCAAGCTTCCATGTGCTAACCACCACCCTGTTGTTGAGGTGGGTTTTTAGATGTCAATGATCCACCAACCAGTTGGGAATATATGTTACCAAATCCCAAGTATCTTGCCTCTTCCTCTACAAACTTCTGTCTCATTCTGCAAACCAGACTTTCAAACTTCCATTTTTACCTTTCTGTCATTTATGCAGTCTGCCTTTTCCCATTCCCATGCCTCCATTTTTGACTCCACATTTTCACTTAATCATCAGACCCATATCTGGGCTTGCTAAAAAAGTCCACCTGGTCATGGCTTCTCTCAAGGAGAAGTATCATGTACTGCACCGACTACCTGATGATTCACTTGCTTGACTCATTCCTTTACATATCCATCCTCTGGACTTTGTTCCTGAAGACTGCTTCACCTGTGAATAAGCTGACACTTTAGACCTTGACCCTATCCAAGTGGCTATGGCCTGAAGAAGTCAAATTGGTCTGGTGGATTGATCACAATTATGAAAAGGCCTTTGCTTGGGTTTCAACTAGGTGGGGTCATTTAGATGAGTGGTACTTTTCACCAGTGAAGATACCAATGGTATCCCATATTCCTTGGGTACTCCACAACATCCCTATTCTGCCCTCTGTCTGGGACCAAGCAATTCAAATCATCAAAGACCACATCGCCTCCAGAGTGTATAAACCATCAGCCACAACATACTGCTCCCACTGGTTCTGTATGCTCAAGCAGGATGGGAAGTCACTCTGATTAGTCCATGATCTACAATCACTCAATGTCATTACCATACACAACTCCTCTGTTCCTCCTTTTGTCGAGCACTTAGCTGAATCATTCAGGGGAAGCACTGTCTACAGAATGATGGACTTATTTGCAGGATATGATCAAAGACTGCTTCATGTGGACTCTCAGGACAGGACAACTTTCAATAGTCCACTTGGTCCATATTGTTTCACTACTCTCCCTATGTGTCATACTAATGCAATACAGATCTACCAGGCCAATATGGCATTCATTTTTCAAGATGTGATTTCCCACCACACCATGCCCTTTGTCAACAACTTACCAGTGAAGTCTGGTAACTCAAGGTATCAAAGACCCAGATGGATCTTATGAGACCATTCCAGAGAACTATGGTATTCATCAATTCATTCAGGAACACTTGACTGTCATCCACAGAATCCTCCAATAACTCCATAATATCTATGTGTCTGTTTCTGTGAAAAAGTTGTCCTTGCTGCTCCTGAAGTGACCATAGTTGAGCACAAGTGTACATTTGAAGATTATGTTGCTCATGAGGCCAAAGTTCAGAAAATCAGGAACTGGCCAGACTGCATGAACCTGACACAAGTTCACAGTTTCTTAGGGACTTGTGGAGTGGTACATACAGTGAGCTCAAAAACCCTTTCCATGCTAACCCTAATGGCAGTGCGTGAAGCGCACTGCCAAAAACCATGGGAATTTCACTTAGCTTTGGTGGAGTTATAATATAAATAGTAGATACTCTTGGCTACAAAATCACCCCCTAGGTCATGTGATTTGGTTCACACACTGTCAAGATATAAGC
>JBBPMF010000529.1:0-23963 GCA_038090175.1 Austroboletus eburneus | reverse complement strand
CCGGAGGCAGACGACGAGTGTCCCGTTGAGAGCGATCTGTACGCCGTGCGCGCACATCTTTAGCGCCTTGTCCTTGTGTGTGTCGCGTTGGAAACGCTGAACGGTCGGACAGTATTCGCTTGCATTTGTCGTGTTTTGCGACTGACGTTCACTATCCGGTACGTTCTTTTTTTTTGTCAACTTTCGTTTTGCGCTTCAATGACTGACTTGAAGCAATCGTACGTACACGGTGTGGATGACGTTAACGCCCGCGCGCCCGGTCGTTCCGCCTGCTCGTGACGGTCTCGTCCGGGAGCCGAGTTGTCCCCCGGAAGCAAGCGCTTCCAAGGCTACGTACGATCACCCAGCCGGGTGACCGAGATCGCATTTTGATGTTTAGTTTTCCATGAAAAAGAGACATGGACTCTTGGATGCCAGTGCTTTACAAGGCTCACACACGCACACATGCTTTTTGCATTATAAAATTTGCAAGTCATTTCCTGCCACAATATGTTCTCATCTCGATTTATTACGTGTAGTCATGGATGAACTCTTGATTTATTTTACTTAGTACTAACATGAACTAATCCTCTTCTGACTCATAATCATCACCTGAGGACTTGGTGTGCCCATCCGTCACCAGCTCCATGACAAGCTGCTCACCACTCTTCAGTCCTGCACCCACCAACGAGACGCTGCTTGCCCACACAACTTCTCGTCTAGGATAAGGTTGCACAAGCTTGAAACCCCACCAAGACTCTGGTTCGCTCGTTTGTGATCGAATAAAACCCTCGAGCTTTTGGAGGTCTCGTCCTGGCCCTTCCATCACGTGCTCGGGGTCCGTTTCCGGTTGCAAGGTAAGAGGCAGCATCTGCACATCCACAAACGCATATAGCTCCGTCAACGTCGAACTGGGGGGAAACGTCCGGACAACACGGGTGCTCCCAGGCAACTTGAAGGCAAGTCGGATACCGTCCGGGCCTCGATGCTCGACTGGGACGATGCATCTTCGCATCCAGCGCCGATACTCCAATCTTAGTGCCAGGAAATTTGCTTGCTTCTCCTGCTCCTGCTGGATTCTTTGCTCTTCCTGGTGGCGAGCCTCCTTCTCCAAGCGTGAACGCTCCACTTCTTCTTGCTCCGCCCTGATTCGGGCTTGAATGCGCTCACGATCTCGTTTTGCCGATTCCTGAAAGGCTCTATCCTGCTGATCACGGAGAGTTCTGTCCCTTTCTCGTTCTTCTACTTGCGACCTGAACCGAGTAAGGAACGGGCTGACTCGAGGAAGGAGTTGATGCTCAAGGTGATACAAAAGCGTCTGAGACGAGGTTGGTCCGGACTCGGGGACTGAAGGGCCATGGTGGCGAGATAGTACAGTTAACATGGGCGCCGAGGTAGAAGAGGATGAGTTCGTGGAGTGATTCCGGCGGGGCTGCAGAGCTATAAAAGCAACGAAGGGGTATGTTGTCGCTTGTAATTTCTGAGCAGCTGTGCATATACAGCGCAGTCAGGATGGATCGGAATAATAGAAGACAAACTACTAACCATCCCAAGCGTCCCTGTCCCTAATATCTCCACCCCATACGACGAAGTCATTATCACTGAGCATTCGTACGAAACCTGGGTGGGTGAGAGTCGCTCTATCCACAAATGAGTTATGGGCCCGTCAGTAGTAAAAAACACTGACCGTTTAAATTCTGCGACATCATCATGCTCAGAAGAAACAAGGATTACACAGGCTACCCTCCCCTCCTTTTGACAAACATCCAAAACTTCTTCGTATGTCCCATCAAAGAAGTCGGGAAGAATCTTGCCTTCGTCCGCGTGACCAGAAGGTGGATACGTATGTCGCCTCGTTGCCGACTGTCGATCATCCAGCCCAGTCACTGACACGGCTGCGGACTTGAAGCTGACAGCGCCAGTTTCCTCCTCAAGGGAGGTTATCCAGCGACGGATCGCAGAGCGTGAATCGGGGTGCACTTGCCTGAGCGTGCGGTAGTTTGTAGAGTTGAACGGGAAGCCTAAAAGCGGGATACGGAGAATCCCAGAGACGAAACGCAATATTCCGGAGACCAGCCCAACCGGCAGGTACAGAAGCGAACATAGCATGCGCATCAGAGAACGCGGTGCCTTTCGAGAATTTAGGCTTATTATAACACGGGAAGGTAGAAAGGATGGTAAGACGCACTTCATAACCTCCCTGGTCAAAGTTCTCTGGCGGCGCCTGGCGTGTTTGTCGGTCGCGTGAGGTTCGGTCGACAGGAGCATCATCCGGCTCGTTTAGCAGAAAGTCGGTTGCACGCTGAATAGGGATTGGATTCAGTTACGGAGGGAATGTAGTGTAAAGTACATACCTGGACGTCCCAATCCAGGCTTTGGAGCACATTCTTAAGGACTTCCTCATCGTAATTGTGACGACCTAGAATTCCCTGGAGGTGTTCTAGAGCCTCCCGTTGACTTGAACTTAGTCGCTCCATCAATCACCGTTCTCCGTCGCTTCAGATGAGTTATACGGAGGTTGAGAAAGCTGAGCCTCGAAGTTGGCGTTGAACACTGACATTCAAACTCCGAATTTGATGCCAACGGACTACCGCGAGTCTAGAGTAAGTGATAGTCTACATCCTTTCCAAAGGCCGTATGCTCAACAACCGCATCGCAGCGCCTAATACATCTCGCGCGCAAATATACAGCCATAGCCTTGCTCGGGCCTTGTCTTTGTCGTCTTCACCTTTCACTACGAGTGTCTCCCAGGCACTTGAGATCGCATGCGCAAGACGGAACGCGAACGTGACTACGCCGCTTGGTTCATGCGTCTTGAGGGCGGTCTTGACGACATCGGGATACGATCCCAACAAAATCGCAATGTCACGTGCATGACTGGACTCTGCAAGCGAAGACGTGTCGATTTGGGAAGGCGGGGGAAGTGGGAGAAGTTCCGGGTTTTTGCGCTCCATGGACGTCAGACGAACGTGAGCATATTGAAGATACGGTCCGGTATCACCCTCGAAGGATAGCATACGGTCCCAGTTAAACGTATAGTTATTAATCCTTTAGAAAACGTCAAGAGTCGGGCCACGATTTCGTTATCGAAAGCATACCGTTTAGCAGCCATATCTTGAATTTTGATACCAGTGATACCGACTTCCTGACTAACATACTCCGGGTTTTCTACGGAGCTATACTTTTCTTCGTTCCGTTTCATTTGCTCGTGCATTACGGACGACGCTTCCCTGATTATCTGGTCCAAGAATACCGCGGTGCCTTTGCGAGTACTCATACCAAGCACCATACCAAAGTTGACATGCTCGAGTCGATCCGCCCAGGGGAACTCCATGAGCTTGAGAATCTTGAAAAATTGAGCTAAATGCAGGTCTTGCTGAGACGCGACAACGTAGATCATTTTGTCAAATTGATACTTGTCCCATCGTTCGATTGCGCCAGCAATGTCTCGAGTGAGATATATCGAAGTCCCATCTATGGCGCTGGAGTTAGGTGGCAATTTCTTCGTACTTGATCTAAACTTCGTTACCTGCTTTCCGGAGGACAGCTTTTCCTAGCTTCCACTCCTCCAGATCGACGAGTTTTGCCCCGTTCGTGTCGCTAATGAGCCCAAGTTCATCGAGATGCGTGATCGCCTTGTCCATCCACTCCTTTCCGACTTCGCTCTCGCCGATGTATCGGTCAAAGGGAACATTCAGCCGATCATATTCCTCGGTGTACTTCGCGATGCTTAGTTTCCGCCACTCTCGCCAATTAGCAAGGATGCTCTCGTCACCGCCTTCCATACGTTTGAACATTCGCGCGGCCTCCAGCTTCACATCGGGGTCGGCTTCAGCATCCTTGTTCATTTTGACGTAGACATCGAACAGGTGTTTAATGGCGTCTTTCGAAAGCTCTTCTTTTGAGCCATACTTCTCAAATCCAGCGGCTATCATGCCGAACTACCCAAGCATTGCACGTTAGTATGAACATCTTTAGACGATGGGACTCATCACCTGCGTGCCCCAATCTCCAAGATAGTTTATTGACACGACTTCCCAACCGCACGCCTTGTACAAATTTGCCAAAAATGCACCGATGATAGTACTCCGAAGGTGACCGACATGGAATGATTTTGCGATATTGGGTGACGAGTACTCGATGACAACCTTTTTCCCTGCGCCAGTGGTGTTCGTCCCATACGACGGTTTCCCAGAGGGGGTGTCGTAAGTGAGGGTATGGATCTGGTTGAGAACCTCGCGGATGAGGGACGCGTTGTTGAGTTGAAAATGAAGGAAATTTTTATCGTGGGTTATTGACGAGATGAAATCATCAGGTTGGAACTAGGAGAAAGATTTGGTCAACACGCAGGGGCGTGCAAAACCCTTTGATCAATGAACGAGAGTGTGGACGTACGTCTTCTAGAACACGCTTTGCAAGTTCGTCAGACTTTCCGGGCAGTCGGAATCGGGGAATGGCGACCGTGAAGTCGACGCCCTTCTTTCCGTAGTCCACTCCCGAGTAAGCTTGTTCTATCGTTAGCTGGGGTAAACGATCGGATACGCGCTTTGCGATAGCGGTCCGGAAGGCATCTAGTATGCAAGAGTTGGGTTCCGTTCCGGGGACGTGGGGAAGAGCAGGGAGGGACGAGACCATGGTTCCGAGAAATCGAGTCTGCCTTGTACTCTTCGGGGAGAAGGGAGAGCGGAATAATCTGAGCAGGCGCGCCAGGACTTTATATTTCTTTGGGCACGATCGATTAGATTTGGTAGTCGAGTCAGAATAGAAAAATAATAAAAAATAAACAAACGTCTACGTCACTCCATGGTGGCATGACTCGTGTCCTGCTCGTCCTCAAACTCACATCACAAAATTGTCAAATTCTGAGATGCACTGAGATGATGATATCACATCATATTGCTTCAACCCTTTTCACTGACTCCAAGAGCGTTTCAAACGAGGCTTCGGACGAATCCTACAAACCCACCATGGACCATCATTTACGAGGTTGCCTTGAACATGTCTGACTGTCGTCCAGTCGACACCTTTCTGGCGCGATTCGATGGCACAATCTGTCTACCACGTTGATATCCCCATTCCAGAACGGTCATTTATCGATGTCATGCGATCACTATTTCATCCTCCAATCGATCAAGTGTCCTTGATGGACGGCTCGTATATCTTTGCTCCACTTTGCTTTCACGTATAGCTGACAATCTGTGCAGTGGTCATTTTCCAGAGGATTTAATCACCCCTCCCCTCGGACGCTGCGTTCTTCTGACTTCTAACGTTTATTTTGTTACCACCTGGATAATTCACACATCCGGTTCAATTCTGCTCTTGCTCAACTTGCTACGTCAATGTCTTTGACGGTTCGTTCGGTTTCATCTTCTGCTCCTGACTCCTTCTCAGCTTATTCATTCACTTCTGGCGATAAAATAAAATTTCCCTGATGCCTTGCTTGGGAGGTAAGCCAGACCTGTACACTTGGCGTGAAATTTTCCGTCTTTACACCGAAGCCGAAATCTGCGAGAGTGTCAGAGAGTCGAAAGAAAGATCGAAGAGGTGGAGGAACAGCTGAAGCTTTTCGAAAGGCGCATTCAAGACCAGAAAACATCTCTTGTACGGAAAGCAGAGAAACTCTGAATGCTTTCTTGAACCTGAATGCGTTCATTCTAAACTCGAGAAAGGTATCCCGGGTTTCCTAACTATTTACTCACTACGTAGCATCGAATCATGCATCGGAATGCAGTTCCAAGTTGCAAATTCAGAAGCGACCCGGAAGATCCTCAAGAAGTCAAACGTACAACACTCCCGATTCCATTCTATCTTTTGGAACAATCTGTCTCTGTCCGCTTCTACCTCAAACCAAGTCGCGTTGATTACCCTACCTCCCACAGTGTAGAGCTATGGCCGAAGGCCATAGTCCCTTGTCTGTGTGAAGAGGGCACTTGGGCTGCCGAACCCGTTTGCTCGTCCGTCTGACACCCTCTCCGAGGATTGGGGTCGGACCACGGGAACGCCGTGTACGGTACGAGTAAGGATGGGTGAGGGGAACGGATAGGCGGCGGTTTCGAGCCTGCGAAAGCTCTCGTCGGGGGGAGACTGTACAACAATCGCATTCATCCCGATTAGACGTACCATTTGTGGAATGGCAACTCGACGGACCGACATAGCCCAAGGACGGTAGTCGACGCCTCGGAGATGCCGTCGACCTCCACGACATCCGAGTTCTTGTTCCATTAGGCATATCATATTTACTGAACGCTTTTGCTACTATTTTGCACTCGCGCGTGTTTCACAGTAAAACCATGGCGTACCGACGTTACTCGTGCACAATGGCGAGCAAAATCAATGGATCAGTTGGACCCTAGTGCCTTCTACAACGCTGGAATGTCTCGACGTAAGTCTATCTAATCGTCTTCGCCAACAACTTCCTCCATTGTGTCCTCTTCCCATTTGCGCCTCATTGCATCCAAGAAGTCCCCCACACCATCGCTCTCCATAAACAATTGAAGGTTCATCAGCGACAAACCTATACGGAGATCCGTGACACGATCCTAAAAAGAGAACGTCAGCGTGGACACGCGCCCAGACAGATTAATCGGGCGCTACCTGCACGTAGTTATACGTCCGAATTGTTTTCAATCCGATCGGCCGTCCGGATTAGACTTTGTCGGGTGGCGCGACGCTCGGCAATGTCCCGCGTGATTTTCAGGTGTCCATGACTCATGAGACGGGCCCGGAGGACCTGGAATGCCCGACGCTTGTTCTAAGACGAGCGACGCGTCAGCGCCATGGATGAAGGAAATAAGACTATGCAAGAACCTGGTGCTGACTACGCTCGTCCTGCATCGAGACCGTAATGCCCGTTGGCACGTGTGTCGGACGCACGGCCGACTCCGTCTTGTTGGCGTTGCTACCAACACATGAGCACGCGCCAAAAACGTACGGGTTCAACGGACCTGTCCACCCGCACCACGCGAACGCATCATCTCGATCTTGATGTCCTTCATACTGAACAAACCGTCGTCCGCAGCGGGTTCGACTTCCTCGCTCAGTGGAAGCACCTAAGTGTAATAAGCAACGAACTCGGCCATAGAAAAGGAATCGAACCGACGATAATCACAACAGTGCTCGTGTGCACGCGTCCGCTCGCTTCCGTGGCTGGAACGCGTTGTACGCGATGGACTCTCGTCTCCCATCGCAATGTATCATACGCGCTGTCTCCCTTGACCTCCACAATCGCATCGCGCAAGCCTCCGCCCACCACCCCGGTGCTCTGAATGACGTCTGCACACCATCCACGGGCATGCGCGTAGCGGACGCACACCCTCGAGAGGTCGGTCAGGAAAAGCGTCGCTTCCAACCCTCCGACTCCCGCCTTGAGCTCCAGGAGCGCCGAAAATGAGCGCGTTGGCGAGGGTAGGAAGAGCAGAGAAGGAAACGTGGTCGAAAGATGTTCGGGAGGCTCTCCTGGAGCATCGTGAACTCATCTTCTGCTAGCGAACGCATCGTTGGATCCGGGTCTTGTAATAGCGGAAGAGTATCTAGTGAGGTCGTCGTGTATGTCGAACGTCAGTCCGAGTTAATTTTGACATCTTGAACTGGCGCGTGAGCAGTTGTGAAGATGTGCGTATTTCCAAGCAACTTGAATTCTCCGGTTCGAATTATGCGTGGGCCGAGCATTCGCGCTTGATGACAAGGTCGGCAGAACACGACGTGAATATACGAACGCATACTGTCGGTCGTACGAGATATAGCAACACGGACAGCCACAACTCTATGTCTCGCTCGTCCTCAAAGTCACAGACGTCTCCGAACGTACCGCCCCCGCCGTCCGCTCGCATCCGGATCGCCAACGACGAACGTGACCGAGATGGGCCAATCCCTTCCAGCCTCAGTCTCCTCTCCGCTCGCAGACCTTCATGGGCACCACCACCGTTCTACGACATTCCACAAGACAGCATATCTGCTGGAATTGCCTCCTACCGCGAAGTCCCCACCCTCCACTTTAGCGCCTCAGCCAGCCAAGGGCCTCAGCCTTCGACGTCCCCGGATGACGGCGGGAACTTCAGAAGGAGTCTCCAGATCGACATGAAAGAGCTTGTCGGAGACGCTGTTGGCAACGTTAGTCACAACGAAGCTGATGCTGCAAGTAATGCATGTCTGACCTAGACGTGTAGATGAGTATAAGCCCAACGAGTCGCGACATCGTTCTTGCAGCGTAAGCGAACCAGATTCATTCGAGACCTCTTCCTGAGCGCGAAACCATTAGCCGGCGTGGACTGTTCATCATCGACCTTGAGGCTCCCCTCGAAATCCCAAGATTCTTGCCTCAAGGTGGCACGTGGGATGTAGCGGACGTTCAGTGGAATCCCCACCGAGCCAGAGCAGAGTACATCGTGTCTACCTCCTCCGAAAAACTGTATGTTCTATCTACCCATTTCGTCCGTCACTCATTCGACGTTCTAGTCTCATATGGAACCTAATGATGGTGGGGAAGAGTTCCATCGAACACATCTTACATTCCCACTACCGTGCAATAACGGACATCAATTGGCATACGTCCGAGCCAGATATCGTGTCAAGTGTCGGGATTGACTCTTGGTTGTGGTCTTGGGACCTCCGAGAGCCGCGCAGGCCAGTCATGGGTGAGTAAAGCTACCGTGTGCGAGCCACTTGCTAACTTGCCCAGGGCTTTGTGCCTTCAATTGTGAGAATATCATGTCGATAGACTTTTGTTCGCAGTGTCTGATTCATCTCAGCTGGAGGGACACAAGTCAAGTGGAATCGTCAGGACCCTAATGTGCTCGCCTCTTCTCACATGGACGAGGTGCTCATATGGGACCGCAGAGTTGGTCGATCAACTTTTCTTCTCTCACTATCTCATTGTATTCACAGAAAGGATCTCTTCCTACTGCTCGCATCCGTGCGCATAATGCCAAAATATACGGCATCGATTGGGCACACGCTCGAGTACACGATGTCGTTACTTGTTCTCTAGACAAGACGATCAAGGTTTGGAACATACAGAACATATCTACACCAGACTTTCCCAAGACGGAATCTTTCTTTCAAAAGAGCCCAAAACAGTTGGCTCAGCCTCTGGCCATGATCACGACTCGATATCCCGTCTGGAGGGCACGCGATTTACCTTTTGGAAGAGGCATACTGAGTCTACCCCAAAGAGGTGAAACCGGCCTTGAGATGTGGGTCACCGGGAACGACATGGTGCCAGTAGAGGTATTCGAAGGACACACAGACGTGGTGAAGGAATTTGTATGGAGAAAGGGAAGCCTGGGTGCATACCTTGCTATTTTATGCCGCTAGAATAACTAACGTTCACCCAATTTTGGCAGAAGGCGCAGAATACCAGCTAATAACGTGGTCAAAAGATCGTACTTTAAGGTTCTGGCCTGTGGATTCGGAGATCATGGAGGTATGTATTTTTTGTCTGTATCTTCATCAACGCTGCTCAATAACTCGACAAACAGAAGACAGGATATACTCTCGAACCGCAAAAGGTACCAGTTCAATCGCGCTTCGTTTCCGACTTTGGAAAGTCCCATCAGTCATTCCGACATGTTCCAGAAGGATCAGAGTCTGTTCCAGCTCTGTCTGCTCCGGTCGGTTCACGAAGCATATTGGCGGAGGTGCGCGCGGGTCCGGCGCCCACGCCCGGCGTAAAGAAGCCTGCGAACCCAGTGTTACAACCTCATCATGGGAGTGCCGCGCGGGGCAAGGGAATGTTCTTGTTTGATTCAGGACAGCCCGTAGCTCAGCACCAAATACACGTTCGTTACCCCCAAGTTATCAACGAGAACTTCCAGTCTCGCATTCGAGATGATCAAGGGGAGAATCAAATTCCAAGCCAACAACCAGACAAACGGTCTGTCCCGATCACAAGTACAACTATGACTATGTCGCGAGGTCACGCAGGCGGAGGAAAGGGTACAAGAGTGGGTATGGACGCATTGACGTGGTTGTCGAGTGTTCGGGTTGGGGGGAAGAGGGATGGGAGCTCGGGTAGAGACAGCGGAGTGAGCAGCGAGTCAAGGTCGAGAACTTCCCATGGAAGGGATGGAGAAATCACAGCTGGTCATGGACACGAGAGAAAAAGAAGTGAGAGTCAGCTCAGAGAAGGAAAAGAGGTTGAAGGAGCTCAGAGTTTGCCTGATGAGTCAGAATCATTTCCATCTCATTGCGACTCAAGGATTATTGCTGACGGGAATCAGAATTACGTCGGCGCTAACAAAGCTTTCTACGTCCAAGATCCGGCTCGAGAAAGTGAGTTTATCAGTTTATCTTTTATTCGTAGCTTGCTCATCCATGTCAGCACGATCTCACCAAAAAGCGGACCTGTACATTGGGTTTACACGGCCCCTGGGGAGAATCTTCGTCTGTTTTTATCCGAGTTTCTTTCCGATTTCCGAAAAACTATCCTCACGTTCATCATCCGGAGGGCACACCTGAAATCGACCTCGAACGCAATCCCTTGATATCGATGCAAAACCGAGCCTTTATGCTTCGGCGCCTCAAATCCATCAGAGAACGACGTCGACCGTGTCTTGAGGCTTGCCTCAGATTTTTGTTGTTTGGAGATGAAAACGAGCAGGTAGGCATCCCGGTGGACATGAGATCGGAATCGTCTTCGGAAGAAGACGATGATCCTTCCACTAGAAAGTCGAGGGATTTCACAGTTTCGCTGTTGAGAAACAATAAAAACCTGGCGGAGCCGAGAACTTCACAAGGCGTTTTTGGTCCAAATGGTAAGATCTTTGTTATCTCTAGTTCGTATCGCGTGTTCACAGAAGGCTTCTCGTGCAGGGGAGTTGATCTGCTTTTTCAGGGCGCCACCTCGCATAGTCCGACCCCATCAAGCGGGGGGAAGCGAACATTCGAATTCCCCAGCCACTGTTTCACGTTCATCACACTCATCGCGATTATTCCAGTCGCCTGCCTTACTATCTGATGCCGTCCGTCGCCTTGGATTTGCAGCCACAGACCAACGTTCAGAAGTGGATGCACGACGACCAGCGGACACTGAACATACACTACGGATCATGACCAACCTCCTCACTTTCTCTCAACAGAGAACACAGCGAGACTTGACTTCCGAGAATGATCAGAGTAACGTTTCCGTGTTCCACTTGCGACGAAGTACAGTATTCATCAAGGCAGCAACCGATGTTTCACTTGCGCGACGAAAAGTCGCTGCTGCGTATATCTTTCAAGCAAGCACACTGGATGATTTGTGTCGATTCAACGCGGACGTGGCAAGGGAACATGGTCAATTTGCGCATGAGAGAACGTTTAGAGCACTCCAGAGCCTGTTCCCTAACAACAACGGGACACAAAATATCTTTGGAGCAGTTTCCCTCCGAATTATTGATCGAATGTGGGTACGTTTTCGTCGTCTGGAGAACGCGGTTTTCATCAGGTTGCAATTAGGCACGACGAATTCTGCGCGAGTCATGACGTGCAAATGCTGGGCATGTTGGCCGTAGTGCTTCTCAAGGCCCATTCGTCAACAGAACAACGTGAGTGCGTCGAATTTCAGCTGAAAGTATCATGTTCACGCACGAATGACAGCCTCCAATTTCACGCCATCCAACAAAGAAACCTCGTCTATTTCGAAAACCGAGGGCGACTACTTTAGTCTCTCTAGATCCAAGGACCCCCGAACAGTCATACTGTCACCCGCATGGCCACGACTTTCCTCCGTATCTCCAACCACCACAGTTCACGCTCTCGGATCACCCCTCTCCACGTCTAATTCCTCTCGAGGATCGTGGTCAAGTCTGTTTAACACCGGAAGTGTCCGCCAATTCATGTCAGGTGTCCACGAGTCCATATCGACACCACTCGAGACGCTCCCAAGCAGAACCATGGTTTCTATTCCTCAGCGCGAAACGGTGCTTCGTCTACCTAACCTGGATTCGCCACGACACTTGCGCAAGAGAGACCAGACGTCGACTGTGTCACCCATATCCAGGTCGTGGTCCGAGTCGCAGATGGCCGTATCTTTGAACCGACAATCGGCTTTCTCGTCTGTCAGTCATGTGAAACGTCAGGAGCGTTCGCAAGCTGGCGATCTAAGGCAAGTTATACAGGAAAAGAGACTGATCGTCCTCGACGGGGGACCTCAGCAGTACGCGCAAGGGTACGAGTTTCGACTCTCTACTCTGAATTCCTGTCAGGCTGTACTGAATAAACCAAGGACGAGGTTGACGTCTGAACTGCTTTCGCAATTGGCGTGCCATATGTTAGCATACGCGGACATGCTCCTCCGTTGGGGGTTGTTGAATAAAAGACTCGAACTATTGAATACGGTCAACGCGTCGTCCTATGTCAGGACGCCACCTCAAAACGTGGATATGAGGTTTGGTGCGTATCGTTGCGTTTTTTTTTTTTTTTTTTTGGGACGAGACCAACGACTACGCAGATATTCAACCAGCGTGTGGGCAGTGTCATCATGACCCACTCTCTGACGACGACGCTTGTTCCATGTGTGGTAACCACCAGACAAATCCACGCTGTTCAGTGTGCAGACTCCCTGTCAAAGGTCAAGTTTTGTGATGCCTGTCCGGCCGATTCCTCTCTGACTGGACTTTCCTATAGGCCTGGCGAAGAGTTGCGTTCGATGCTTGCATGTGACCCACGTCAAGTGTTGGAGGGATCAACAGTCGGATACTTGTGGGACGGGCTGTGGTTGTCGTTGCAGTGGCTTGAATCTCAAGAGCGACGAGTTCGTTCGTTCGCCCGCATTTCTTCCGACACCCTTGCCGTAGTAGTTGTTCATCTACAGTTTTACGTCTGCCACAGCGATATCTATCAGCGTCTTTGGCAAACTCATCACTCTGAGTCTCTACTTCTGTCTCCAAAGATAGCCTTGAGACATCTGCAGGCTTCTTCGACTTCTTAGTGACTTGAAGATTGCCAACTAGCTTATTATAAAAACAAGCGGAAAACACGGACATGGACGGCCTGCAGTCCTACCAATACTATACTTTTACCAGGATGACCATATAAACCACCTGCACGACTGCCTCGAAAAAGAGGAAAATGATGCGTCGTTTTCGCTGTGCCTGAGACACTGTGACGGGGGTTGCGCTACTTGACAAGTCAGGCAGGACAACGGAACGAAGAGAGCGAAGCTATGGAACAAAGGTCACTTGATTGAAGAGGGACATTGGCGAACGATTCACCAGGAAAAACGCGTTAGCAGCGAACGCATAGATGAACACTGCCGAGTATATCGTCATCCCCGGGTTTATTAATCCCGTGAGCAAAGTTAAAATCACCCTGCAGGGTTGTGAATGAACGGGACTGTGCGTAGCAGACGGCTGCGTACCCAACGAACTTGTAACCTCCGTATGCAATAAGATCTATGACCTGACCTGGGCCTTGAACATTGAGCAGATAGCAGCCGCCTTTCACGAAGAGAAAGTCAAGCAGCACTACGACGAGCGCACGCGATGCGGATGCGCCAAGGATCTGTGGATGAAAGCGTTCCTGAAGACCAGTCTGAAGGGCCGCAACAAGGATGTAGGTGACGAGGGCCATGACTGCGAAATGAGGGCAGGGACAAAGCACACGGAAAGGGGACATACGCGGGATATAGAGATCTGGGGAGTTGATGTCGTCTCTGGGAGGCTGCCATTCGGCCTGACCTGTCTCCAGACGGCGCAGCTTGCGCGACCAAGGCCTATGCCTCCACGGAAACACGACGAGCTGCAGCTTTTTGATGACATACGAGTTGGAAACGTTGAAATGGTGTTTGAGGAGAGACAGTGGGATCAGTCCGCCAAACTGGAGAGATATGAACGCGCGTCGAGAGTAGAAAGGGTCGACTGACGTTCTTTTGCACGTATTCCTGTCCGGCAGCAACGGCGCTCTGGCCGAGCTGCATGCCGAACTGGGCGGTGGTGTCGTCCATGCCCCATGCTGCAAAGTCCGGGACGCTGTGCGGGGCTGGCTGCTGGTATCGGAGGTAGCCCTGGGGCGAGGCCGGGCCGGGACCGGGGCCGGGTGTGGAGGGGGGCTCTGGGATGAAGGCGGGATGGGTCGGGACGGGGTGTTGGAGAGGCGGAGGCGAGCGCGTGTAGTAGTTTGACATTGCAGACTTTTTTGTCGACGCGGCGAGACTCTGCGCGACCACGTAGGTAACCAAACACGAACAAATACCGCTAAAATGATCCTGCATAAAAAAGAGAGTACCACCGTCGCGTCTTTCTCTACCTTCTCCTTGTTCATTCCTTTTCTCCTTCTCATCTCCCCCGACGTCGTGTTCACCGTCTTGCACGCGTCGACATGTCGTTCTCTCCAGTACGTGTCACCACCACTCCCGCTATCAAGAACGCGCCTCTTGTCGGTCTCGCCGAAGGAAATGGTTACTTTTCCAACCTGCAACTCGCCGCTCTCGTTCTTGGCGTCCCTTTCGTCTTGAAGCGTATCACTCCTGTCGTCAACCGTGGTGGTCTCAAAACCTACCTCTTCCTTGTCGTCGTTCTCGGCATCCCCATCACTGTCGCTTACTGGACGCTTGCTTCCACGTACGGGAAGCGCAAGAACCAAAAAGTCATCCTCCCCTCAAAGGAGATCGAGGAATATATCACTATCAATGATCCAGAGCTTAAGGCTCTCTATCATGGCAAGCAAAAAATTCCTATGCAGAAGTTCCACGACGCGTACTTTGAGGGAAAAATTGACTTCAACGGTTCGTCTTATTCCGTAATAGATGCTCGTCAGCTCATTTTTTCCCTTTTAGGCGACGTGCTTGACATCATGGAACAGCGACACGATTGGGCTAGCATGGTCTTCACACCGGAGCTCTTCAAATACGTCTTCATGAACCTCTTGCCCGAAGTTATCGTTCACTCTCAGAGCCAAGATGAGGAGCAAGTTCGTGACCACTATGACAGAGGTGACGATTTCTATTCATGGTTAGTTTCATGAGAGATTCTTTTGCATCCTTGTTGACATTTCATACTTTATTCAGGTTCCTTGGTCCTCGCATGATCTACACCTCGGGCGTCATCACCGACTTGGAGGAATCCGAGACTCTTGAACAACTTCAAGATAACAAGCTGGCTATCGTCTGTTCTAAACTCAACCTCCAGCCTCATGACCGCCTTCTCGACGTTGGATGTGGATGGGGCACGTTGGCTGCATTTGCCGCAAAGAACTATGGTTGTGATGTCACCGGTATCACTCTCGGCAAAAATCAGACTAAGTTTGGCAATGAGCGGATCAAGAACAACGGCGTTACTCCGGACAAGGCAAGGATTTTATGCATGGATTACCGTGAAATTCCTGGCGGCCCTGGCCATTTCACCAAGATTGTCAGCTTGGAGATGGCAGAACACGTAGGGGTCAGGCGTTACGGCGCTTTCATGAGGCAGATGTACGACCTATTGGATGACGACGGTATTTTTGTTCTTCAAGTTGCTGGCATTCGACCATCGTGGCAGTATGAGGATTTAATTTGGTGAGTGGATAAGTCTTCGATGGTTCGAACAGAATGTCATGCTCTTCAGGGGACTCTTCATGAACAAGTATATATTCCCTGGTGCTGATGCCTCCTGCTCGCTCGGTTGGGTTGTGAACCAGGTGGAAGCCGCTGGTTTCGAGGTGAAGAACATCGACGTCCTCGGTGTCCACTACTCTGCTACTATTTGGAGATGGTATCTTAACTGGGTGAGCAACAAGGACAAGGTCGTTGAGAAGTATGGCGAACGGTTGGTCATCTCTGTCCTATCGGTGCAGGAATGCATGTTGAAACGTCTTCATCATAGGTGGTATCGCATCTGGGTATTCTTCCTGGCCTACTCAACAATCATCTCTCGACAAGGTTCCGCTTCCGTCTTCCAGTTGACGCTGCATAAAAACCTTAACGCATATCACCGTATCAACGGCGTTCCTTCGCATGCTTCAATTCATATCAAGGAACGGGAAGGCAGGGAGTGGACTTCCATCGAGTAAATCTGGAAGTACAGGTAGATATTATACACAGCAGATGAAATACCTCGAATCATCTATATACCGTCGTCTGCTTACTTAATCTTAATTATGCTTTACGTCAATTCGTTGTCGTTGCTTTGATGCGTTGAGGCCATCGTATCTTGTTCATTGTTGTTGAGAAGATAGCCATCGACATTGCAACATTCATGACGCCAAGGATTTCACAGCGTGTATAAGACGTCCATAACAAACTATGTGTACCACCGCAAATCTCCCTTTGTGCCGTGTCGTGTACAATATTCCATTTTGCATTATTACCCCATGTTGCAGAACTACTACCGTAGTACGCATACGAGCCAAGACCGGACCTAGGTCTAGACCAGGACGCGTTTTCATCCAAGTTTTCAAATTCGTAGCGGTCAAGCGTGTCAAATTCAGTAAAAAGACGTGATTAAGTCCCCTCCCCACGACTGCGATGAATCCGTGAATACGACAACTAAAGCATATTATAACGAGCATCTAACAAGTACAAGATCAAGGAGGCGCCCCCTGCACCGACGTTCTACGACGTTCGGGGTGGTGATAATACGTCGCATGTCGGCGCTTGGGCGAAGAAGTAGGCGACGATGGGACGTCCGCAAGATCCTCCTGCGACGTGTTCTCCTCGCTCGCCACCTCACCCGACGGCGTCGTCGTGTTACCGTACTCGTCCGACGAGTCCTCGTCTTCCTCCATGAGCCAGTCGTCCCCTTCGGGCAGCATGATCACGCCCGAGGCAGGATCAAAGCTCAAACGGTGATGGTGGTTGTGCGTGTGCGACGACCCAGCGTCGCTTTCCATCCATGGGTTCGGGGCGTGCGTATCGGGGACGAGCGCGTGTACCTCACGCGGACTGGACACTTGCTCGTCTTCTTCGCCATCGACCGTCGTCCGCGGACGTCGTGTGACCTTCTTCCGAAAGATGCTGTAACGGTTACGGAGGCTAAGCACGACCCCGTGGGTGGAGTCGATCGGAATTCTCATCAGGCCATTGCGGTGACCGTTGACGAGGGTTTGTCCCTTTTTCAAGGGGAGCCAGGGTTCCGGGAGAACGCCAGTGAAGGCAGGATGCCCGTAACGCCGTTTGCCGGTGCTGAAACCTCGGTTTAACGTATGTCACAAGACCAGCATCGAGAATAGCTTACTTCAAAACACCGTAGTACCAATTTGCCATGGGTGGTTGTGACTACGTGATGTCAGAATGAAATGAAATGAGAAAAAAAAGAAAACATTCACATAGTCTGTCCTTTCATCCTCGGGAGCAACGTATAATGTCTCGTCATTTTGCGCATATCTCCGTCGGCTCAGGTTGCTACCAAGACAGATCAACATGAGAAAAGAAAAAAAGGCATACATATCGTACCTTTGCGACCAAGTCACTGGATGCCCTTCCCTCAACCTCACAACATCTGCGGCCTCTTCTCCCCTCTCTACTTCGCACACGGAACTTAGACACACCGCGTTACTCAATGGTCGGAAGGTTTCATGGATATACCAAGACCACGCGATGGTCGCCAGAACCAACGGGACAAGAAGAGAAGACATAATATAGCACTGCCGCAAGGTGAGGATGCCAATCATAAAGATTTGGAAGATGATGATTCCCCAGATTAGCCGCACAAAGGTTAGCGGCCAAGCTTGACCTTGCGACTCGTAAGGCTTGTAAAACACTGGCAGATGTGTTATCCAGAATGCCCACCAACATTGAGATGGATTGACTCACCAAAGAGAAGTTTATACTTGTAGACAATATATGCCACCCCAAAGTATATAGCACCGAATATAACGATGAGCGGTTGTACTACACTGTATAGGATAGTGATGACGAAGATAAGAATCGCCTGGGGGTATACGACGCCATAATTAATCATTGGGGGAGCATTCAGCTCGGCAAAATCTACATGGCATTAATCTTGTGGAGTGAAGGAGCAGAAATTGACACATACCCCGAGGGGTTCTTGTCTGAAAAATCCGGAAGATCATTCGAGGGATCAATACCCCGAGGTTTAACAACTGCAAAGGCGTAATGCCAAATCCTAGATTCATTGTCAGTTGACCACATCCAACTACGATAGTGGACAGTGACCTTGAAGAATCACATAGGAAAGGAAGAAGTGCCTAGAAACAATGTATGAGTCGCACAACACAATTCAGCTTCAGACAACTTACTTGGCTCGCCCTTGTTGCAGTGCTTGCGCTAGCTTCTCGGGAATCTTGGCAGGCGAATTTGCTAAGTCTCTTACAAGTTGCCAGTATGTGCTAGCCAGAAGGAAAATAAACACCACGTTGATCAGCAGGAAGAGAAAGTATCTTGATTTGACGTGAGCTCGGCTAATTCTGTCTTGTAGTCATCTGTACTCACTTCCGCAGCATCGAATATTCTACCAAACTACGAGCCTTATAACCTTGGGCGTATGTCAAACCTAACAGACGTTGAATCAACAAGTGGTCGTATGCCATCCACTTTTGATCTTACCTTCCAGAATGAAAGGCAACAAAGCATTAAGAGTAATCATGGCAACGGATGGAAGTGAATTTTGAACAATAGCTCGAAGTTTGTCATTGCTGTCAATTATTTTGCCCAACCAAGGCATTACTTTCTTGATTTCTTTGTAACTGAGCAAACTGGCAAGAGCAGTGATCGGGAATATCCAAAAGAACATCAACAACCCCACAGCTCCGAGCACCAAAAGTTCTCGACAAAGCAATGAGCCTGGTGTATGTTCGATATTCGACCAAACAATATCCCGTGGTTCCGGAGCTGGGCAAGTTTTTGTACCCCAAGGATCGGGAGAATGAGCCGTTTGTACTGCGATTTGCTACACAAAAAGGAGGGTCAACGCAACAAATGTGACAACATCAAAGATCTTACTGCGCTGGACATTTTCTCAAAAGTGACAAAAGCAACGTGGGTAATCTTGGTTTTCCCAATACGTCGCCACCTTTTAACCTTTTCATCAGCTTCCTTAAACCTTGCCTCGAGGTACTCCAGCGCATCGACCCTGCGGGAAAACCATCCAGGCCGAAGTGTAGGACGTTTGCGATGCGGGACCACAAATCGGGGGTGTTGACTCTCTAATATAGATGGTTCGCCGTCACTCGGTTGCGGAATCACGTTTTCCGAAGGATCATATGACTCCACGACGCTAGGGTTCCCCACATACTTTGTCCACTCGCTCTCCAATTTGAGGAGCGCTTTCGTGCGTTGATTCAAAAGAACCTGCAAGGTTCCAACCTCTCGACAAACCGAAACACTCTCCACGCTTAATCCGATATGCTCGAAGTACTCAGCAAGCGCACGTTCTGAGCGCAAGTGTTGTGGTAAACAGGTGATCATCACAGTGCGCCCAGGGATGGAATGCACCAGTTCCAGCGAGAAGAGTTGACGGGAGCGGATAAAGCGTTGGTAATTCTTGTATAGGAAGCGGAGAGCGAGACCGGTGAACAGATAGGTAAAGAGGAAGTGAACGGTGAGGTAGGAGTTGGCGTCACTGATTAGGTCAAGCCAGTCGCGGTCAGTGGGGATTTTATCGGAAGACGACGACCACTGAGGCCAGTCGCTGTCGTCGTCGTCGGCGCCACCGCCGATTCCGATATTATGCTGATAACAGTGAGCTAGATGTGAGAACAAATGACGCGCGACACACCGTCCAGTTGATAGGCATTAAGACGGTGATGGCGCAAAGGGAGCATAAGGAGAACAGATAGAAAGACATTTTGAAGAACCCTAACAGCTGCGGATGAGAGTGGTAAGGGCTGCGTGATTGTATTGCTAGGAAAGACTCACCACTGCAGCATCCAATCCAACTATCTGAAGGACGGTGTACTCGGACGTTCTTAAGGTCGGCAATATCCAACCGAAGAACGCGGAGTGTGCGTGGGCTTCATGAGGAGAAAAGCCTGTAGAAGAGGTGAGTTTGTGGGTGGGAAGAGTTGTCGCGTGAATACCTTTGAGCTTTGTGCGAGGGGCGTACAGAAGAGGCCACCGAGGACGACAATACGAAAATAGCAAAAATGAGACTATACCAATAGATGATGCAAGGAATAGCTGTGTCGTGAACCAGGGACCTTCGAATTTGTCTTGCGGGGTGTGAGCACTCGGAGACGCATGGCACTGAAAAACGCACAGGTTGGAGGTGAGCCGGGTGGAAGTTCCGTGTCTGGATCGTCCAGAACGTGCGCCACGAATTGGAGAGGCGCGGACATCGTGGGTGGCGGTCAGCACAAAAGGACGGATGCTCGCGAGACTTGTCACAACGCATGGCAATTTCCAAAAGGAGATAACCTGCCAGGCCGTTCCGAATTGCTAAATAATGTTTCTACGCTGGCTAAACTTTGCATTCATATGATATCAGGCGCCCTTCGTGTGCCATGCATTCCCGGTCAATAACTTTCCAAAATCGTATCGACTATGACATTACCTCTCTGGGTGCGACTCAGAGCAACTGCCAACAGGGCTTTTGAGTGGTCGCCGGCCACTGTTCCATCAAGTGATCATCACTACTGCGGCAATACCAGTGAACTGTAGGGAACTAGAGTAGTTCTACACTGATGCTGAACTCCAGCATCATCTCACATTGAAGCTGACTTCGTCTGCATTGCCTTGAGCCAAATTTAACAGTGTTTTTTGTGTTGCGATGCTCGGGCCGAAGCTTTAGCCGACCCTTTTAATTCCAGGTACCTGGCCGAACTCTTGTGGCCAATAAATGGGGTTGGGCGACCGTTTCATCTTCTACATGTAGTTCGCCAACACCCATGAGTGTCGTCAAGAAATGCACTTCTCAAAAACCTACTCTCAGTTGCTCGTTTCCCTCCCTCCCGAGATCAGAAACAATCCCTTTGAGTATCGCAAGGTACGTGCGCGACGGCAACATCCAACTGCGTGACTGTCAACTCAAACACGCATCTTTTAGCTCAAAAAGCTGATCAACCAAGCTGCATCTGAGCTTGATTCTCTGGGTCTCGGTCCTTCCGTTCTGCACTCCCCAGATTCATGCGACAGCGTCACCGAGGAGGAAGATGATACTTGTTCAACCCTTTCCACTGACTCCAAGAGCATTTCAAACGAAGCTTCGGATGAATCCTGCAAACCCACCATCGTTTACGAGATTTCCTTGAACATGTCTGTTCCCGAACCCAGGCTTAGACTGTCGTCCAGTCGACACCTTTCTGACGTCGATTCGACGGCACAATCTGTCTACCACGTTGATATCCCCATTCCAGAACGGTCACTTATCGATGTCATACGATCACTGTTTCATCCTCCAATCGATCAAGTGTCCTTGACGGACGGCTCGTATGTCTTTGCTCCACTTTGCTTTCACTTACAGCTGACAATCCGTGTAGTGAACATTTTCCGGAGGATTTAATCATCCCTCTCCCCTCAGACGCTGCGTTCTTCCGACTTTTAACGTCCACTTTGTCTTCTATTTCTAGCCACCTGGACGATTTACACAACCGTTTCAACTCTGCTCTTGCTACACTTGCCACGTCAATATCTTTGACGGCTCGTCCGGTTTCATCTTCTGCTCCTGACTCCTTCTCAGCTTATTCATCCATTTCTGGCGATAAAATTTCCCTGATGCCTCACTTGGGAGGCAAGTCAGACCTGTATACTTGGCGTGAAATTTTTCGTCTCTACGCCGAAGCTGAGATCTTCGAAAGTGTCAAGGAGTCGACTCTCGGTGAAAGAAAGATCGAAGAGGTGGAGGAACAGCTGAAGCTATTCGAAGGACGCATTCAAGACCAGAAAACGTCTCTTGTACTTACGGAAAGCAGAGAAGCTCTGAATGCTTTCTTGAACCTGAACGCGTTCATTCTAAACTTGAGAAAGGTACCCCGGGTTTCCTAATTATTTACTCACTATGTAGCATCGACTCATGCATTGGAGTCCAGTTCCAAGTTGCAAATTCAGAAGCGACCCGGAAGATTCTCAAGAAACACGTCAAACGTACAACGCTCCCGATTCCATCTTACCTTTTGGAACGATATGTGTCTCTGTCCGCTTCTACCTCAAACCAAGTCGCGTTGATTACCCGACCTCCCACATCGGTCACTTTGCCGAGGCTTCTCGTGCAAGCGATCGGCGAGGTTCTTTTACCGGTCATACCCCACATCGATGACTATTCGTGCCCCATCTGTACAACTATCGCGTTCAAACCGATCAGGCTCTCCTGTGGTCATTTCTTTTGCCTCAGGTAGCTGTTTTATCCGTCACTCTCATACGTACATACATGACTCGGAACTCTACAGATGCCTCGTAAAAATGCAAAGGCGCGGAATGGCAAATTGTGCCATGTGTCGTGCACCGACGGTGTTGAGAGCAAACCGATGTGAGTTCTGGGTACCGCCACCCTCGCTCTGACTCACGTGCACACGTAGCCAATGTCGACTACGGACTGCTTAACTTCATGGCTGACTGGTTCCCAGTCGAGTCGCGCGAAAAACAGCGTGTCAACGAACAGGAAGTCATTCAAGAACAGCTCCAAGACTTTGGTATCTCCGACGACCGCAGCTGTCGGATCATGTAACTAGTACGAATGTGCTATTATGCAGTACGTGTCGGGGTCGTGTTCCCGCGTGCGTATTGTGTCGTCGGATGTACCCCTTGTGGCATGGCAACTCGACGGAACGGCCTAGCCCAAGTACGGAAATCGACACCTCGGAGATGCGTCGACTTCACACGACGTCTTAGAATACTTATTGGACGATATTATTCTGCACTCGCGCGTGTTTCACGGATCAAGTAAAGCAGATATGTTACCATTCATGACCGTGTAGCCTCTAAAGTTCCCAATGTTATCTATATCCGGACTCGTCATCATCCACTGGCATTCATGAATCCGAGACAGTGGATTAGTGAGTCAAGTGGTTACTATACCTCTTTTCCTCTCCTCGCCTACTTTCGGGAACACGAGAAGCACGACAGGTACTAGGGCATGTGAGCATTTTTTTCGTAAGAATCTTGATGCTGGGACGATTATTCGTCGTTTGAAAGGAACCAACGGAGCGGATGAACTTGATGAACTCACCCAACACCATCGCGTTTCAGCATCGAACTCGACCATGGGATCCATTGGGGCAACATGGGCAACATGATAGCAGCTGCACTCCGCTGATCAACTGTTTAACAGGGACGCTCATCTCCACAGATATCATATATATGTACGTAAAACCATGACGACTAGCAGATTGGCAACCGACATTCCTCGTGCACAATTGCGAGCGAAGTCAATGGATCAGTTGGACTCTGGCGCCCTGTCACCACGATATACAACGCTGAAATGTTTCAACGGGTCCTTTTGGCCGTATGATCGGACAAATGTTGCTCATTAGGGAGGCTTGATATTTTTCATTGACGGTATAAGTCAAGTAACAAAGGGGGTTGCGTTAACTCTAGTGATTGGTGGCCGCACATGCAGCCGACACCCCGAGGCAATATGGTATGTCACTTAGTAGTAGACCCGAATGGGATCTGATAAATGTTATTTCCTTCAGAAGTTCTCTGCTTTCCACAGTTGAGCCTCCGCCCACTCTGGCCTCTTGTCTCATCAACACCTTGCCTGAAAGCTCGGTCCACTGGATGGCAGCCATTCTTCCGAAAATGGTAAATACGTACCCTTGAGCACAGCGTGGTGCCCTAATCGGAATCTTGAGAGCAGGAGACCAAGCTTTAGGCCATGGGGGCATCACCACCTATGAAAATAGTCCCAGGCTCCGAGGACGAAACGTCACGAATGCTGCATGCACATTGCGTCGTTCGGCCTGCCTGGAGCGACCGAATCTGTGCTTACATCTTTTTTTTTCGTGTGCGCCCTAGCCCTCAGGGTCGAAGATGTCGTAGTCCGGACCGACCTTTGATGTACCCGTCTATTCTCCTCCATCCTTTGGGAACTGGACCACATGCCAAGTGACGAACCCAGAGTTGTCATTGGGTCATCCTAAATTTCTTGAGGCTTTGCGTATTCATCATTACCTATATTCCCACCTTCAATATCTCA
>JBBPMF010000528.1:0-23999 GCA_038090175.1 Austroboletus eburneus | reverse complement strand
GCTGATGTATCTGATGCGCGCAAAAACTTAATAATATCGTTCGGGCAGATCTTGACATCCCCGCACACATGGTGCCGCCGAATCCTGACGATTCAGACAGTGCGCTATTGATTTCGTGGAACCGAGTGTCGACTGACGACCGTCGGTAGTATTGCCTTCTCAAGTACACCCTTCTTACCCATATGGTAATCCTACCAACATCAAGCATCCGGCGGCGCGACCAAGACCCCCATATGATCCCACTTCCCGCGCTCTGTTTGAAGACATGGGCTATGGCGGTGGTGGCGTCAATGGTGCATTGCGCTGGAAGGACCTCGCCTTGGAACAGCTGCTCCCTGTCGACGAGGAGAAGGAAGAGATGAAGCGCGCGGCAGAGGCAAGGAAGATGGCCAATGTGGCAACTGGACAGGCACACCATCATCCGCCACCGCCCCCACCACCGCCTGCTCCCTTGGCGGACGCAGCGGACCAGACCAACGATGAGGACGATGAGGACGGAGACGAGGATGACGATGAGGAAGAGGACGATGAACAAGAAGAGGAAGATAGCAACGATCATGATGAGAACGAACTCGAGGGCAGCGAAGACGAGGGAATTGATGGCGACACGTAGGATATAATATGGACACTATCTATCGCTACCTACCGCAGCTACTAGTGCATCTCCCACATCATCGTGAACGAGATCTCTGGTGTCCACTTCTTGCTCGATCACCCAATTGTATGCTTCCAAGAGACGTGCGTCTGTCAGTGGGACAAAATGGTCCGCTAAAAGACGGATGATGCTGCAAACGCGGGCAATGGCAATACGCGTTGCGACATCAATATCCTTCAGGAAACAAGTGGGTGAACACCTTGGTCACAGATAAACGGCACTTTACTCACGTCATTCCGGTTGGAATAAACAGCTTCTGCATCAAAGCCCTCTTCCCCATGGTCGCTGTCTTGGACGTGTTTACTGACCCATATGTACCCGTTTAGCCCGAGGATGAGATCGACTCCACAGGGCAGGCAAACAAAGTGTGACTTTAGACGCCTAATCAGGGCTGGTGGAACCACCACCAGCTGTCCGTTGCGCAGCTGCGCACGATCGTGAGTAAACGTGCGACTCTCGTGGCAAGGTCGCCCGACTTGCCTTTCCATACTTGAGTGAACGTGTGTGGAGCGACATGGCGCCGTCTGAGAAAAAAGCTTGCACCTCTGCGACGAGAAGATCGCCTTCCTCGAAAAACGTGCGCATCTGGAGCTCGTCGCTCTCCAGTTTCCGACGCTGCGATCGAGTCTAGCGCCATTCAAAAAAAAGAGAGATACATAAAGAGACATGCCTGGACGCCACCGGGCAAGTTGACGGACGACAGCATCAATATGGCTTCCTGACGTGCGTTGGCATCGACCTTCCAGCGTCTAGGCTGAACCTAGATCGATTGTTCCGAAAGAAATGATCGATCGAATACCGTGTACATGATCCGGGAGCGGAACGGACCTCGGTGATGCGTCCCACGACGAGATCGCCGACCTCTGGATTGTACCTTTTTACAGCCAACAAGATAGGGGTCGTGAGAGGACGTGGGCTGTGAACGGGACGTACCTTGTGCGTACGGCGCGCACTGTGACGAGCTTGTTCACGCGCTCGACGGTGCCTGCGACGGATGCGATCATGTCGTCTTTATCGACGTAGGTGCCGTGGCCGCTGTGTGTGGCTGTTTCAGCGAGTGGTCTGGGAGTGGAATCAGTGGGAACTGACCGCATGGAGTCGAGTGCAGAGGTGATGGTATCGCCCGGGTAAGATAGTTGAAGATCGTCGGTATGCATGTCTACGTGATGGTGCATGACAACATGTCGTCCGCGATCGTTTGTGACAAAAGAAAACATTTTTTTTCAAATGTGTTGAAGTCGCCGTTCGATTGAGTAAATGTCAATTTATGTAAGCAACGCCTCTAGTGCTTTTCGCCTCCATTATCGCTCGGTCCGTGTGGGCTTGACACATTCGCGTCAATCCCTGACATGAAAATGATCGCCATCTCGGAGATGTTGCCAAGGTAGGGTCTTAATCACACGGTTAACGAAAAGGGCAACACAAAGGCACTTCTATATTGATGGGGGTAGCTATGATAACAGTATGTCGTTAGACTTAAATGGGCGGCGAGGCTACAATGTTTAGACGACAGCAATGTATGTATGTAGATAAATACTATATGAGCTCTACTCATGCTGCGCGTACCTGTCAGCTTAAGCGTGGCGCGACTCGAAACAGCGACTCACGTGTTAAATTTAGATACATATAAGATACGACGCGTTATGCGTTTTACTTTGCGTTTTACTTGTAGGCCAAGAAGTAGGCAGAGAGTGCTGGGAGATCGTTCGAACCGGCGTCCGAGTAGCCTTGCCTGCGCGATCCGTTGAACTTGAGCACGACGACGGTCCCGCACCATGGTTTGGCAGCCGCGCCAGACGTGATGTGGTAAATGGCGCGGTTGACGGGAGCGCCGCGCTGCAAAGCACTCGGGGAATACCACAAGTGAAGGGGAAACCGAAGCGGCTCGCCGTTCAGACCTTGAGTCAGGACGATGCTCTCCATCATGCCGTCCGGAAAGTAGCCGTTTACGAGGGGCTGTGGGCAGATGCCCTGAGACGGAACTTGAGATGGTCGGCACTTGACCGAAATGATTCTGGGCCGCTCTGTAAGGCGTAGCGTTAGTAACGGCATTAATATAAACGCGGCTGACGCGGCGTCGAGATGGAAACACACACACAGACCTTCTTCGGGACTGAAGAGAATGGAGGACACGGTGATTAATTGCTGCTCGACTGGCGGTGGTGTGGCAATGATGTTGTAATTTTGGGAGTGGCTCACTGGGATACACTCCTTGCGATGGCGCGGCCAATCCTAAAGAGTGAGCGCGATTTAGTTCGGCTTACGACAATTCGCGTGGCGCACGAGAAGCTCACGTTTTGGAGGTGTTCTGGGGTGCAATACCAGGTTGTTTGGCAGCGACTGCACCACATCGATGTTGGCCTGCAGCAGACGGTGCACGGGTGGTTGATCATGGGAACCGAGTTCATTATGAAAGAAGGAGTAGAGGAATGTGGAGAGGAGTTGTTGAGATATGGAGTGTCGAGCCACGCCGTTCTTAAATACTTCGTCAATGAACAAATTCTCGTGACCCTTGACAGGAACGCGTTGCACCCTTGTGTGAGAGATGTTCGGGCATAATACATTTCGTGAGCTCAATAAAGTTTGGGATTTCTCTGGATCTCGATTGACAAAAGGCAGTGTATTGTCGACAGGCACGCTAGGCTACAGACTTCGCTCCGGCTGCTGGTGAAGCGGAGGGAGTGGCGGGGCGCGGAGTGAGTCTGCGGGCACTGTAGCGTAGTCATCGTGAGCTTTGGAAAATGAACTTGGACCGAGACTAAGCGCAGTGCGGTACCCGTGCACTGTCGCTCTCTCCTCAGTCGGAGTGAAAGCAACGGTTGGCGATGACTTGTTACGTTATAAGCAGATCCAGTTCATGCGCTGCGAGAAATTCCCGACGCAGCCGACATTTCGTCATACACCGGGACCCCAGACACACTCCGGTAAATGCCGTAAAATTTCCCGTGCCGTCGCCGATGCCGGCCCTCCGAACGCCGTCAGCCCTTGGCCCTCCAACGAGCCACCATGTCCGACGATGAGATGAACATTGACGAGGGTCAGTTTCTGTCCACGTCTGGCTGTGCACGCACTCACCCTTTGAACAGTCGCAAACCTGGGCACCGTGAGACGCAGGGGCAGAGGTTTCAACAACACAGCAGGCGAGTCGTCAGTGCCTCTGCCAAGTCCTCCTCTCTGACTCGCCGTGGTAGGCGGAAACGACAGTGCTACAAACGCAGAAGCAACTTACGACAGAGTCGAGCCTTCTCATGTCAAGGACCCGGACACCCGTGCTGCCCGTTGTGCGTCGCCATGTGGCTCTTTCAACATTTTCCCGCTCCAATCGCTCATCCCGCGTTTGGTGTTTTTTCTTTGCAACGCACAGCCGTCGAAGGTTGGATCGTCTTGGTCACCAACGTGCACGAAGAGGCAACTGAGGAAGACGTCACCGACAAGTTTGCCGAGTTTGGTGAAATAAAAAACTTGCATCTCAACTTGGATCGCCGCACGGGCTATGTCAAGGTGCGCGCGTTCATCTCATCGCGACCGCGGGCGCCCACTGAGGTCTGACACAATAGGGCTATGCGTTGGTCGAGTATGAGACCATGGCAGAGGCGCAGGCGGCTATTGATGGTGCTTCCGGGACACCCCTGTTAGAGCAGGTCATTCAATGTGATTACGCGTTCGTTCGACCACCGCCGTCTGGGCCGAAAAAGGGCAGAGGAAGAGATGCACGTGGACGGAGTGCAAGTCCGTCCCGGAGGTAGTTGAATGTAATTTTGGTAGTGTGGTGCTCTCCTATGACTTGACGACTAAAATCGCTGCTCGGCCGGATCACTTTGTTCACTTCCACTCTCGGGCTGTTGTTGCCAAGCAGCCTCACAGCTTCATGGTAGAACCAGTGTGGCGGTACATACGTATCCTCATGGCCAACCGTGAACTTTGCCACAACGGCCGACCGGTCTCCGAAGTGGTCTCCTTTTCCTTTTCTGGAAATAAAAGGGGGTTATGTGTAGCGCTGAGTTTGAACGTAGTACCCACGGCCACTATCGGTGCCACCAACGCGCCATTGTTGACCTCCTGCCGTGGAAATAGTCCACTTTTACTTGACGCGCCGACATTGCTTTTAACCATGGCTCGCGCTGAACTTACTTCTGACGACGAGATTCACACAGGGTCCACGAAGAAAACATATGCCTCCAAGAAACGACGAGCGACATCTACCTCTGACGGCGACATCGAGGAGGTGGCGAACGAGGCAAACGAGGCGAACGAGGAGCCCGAACAGAGTGCCGCAGAAGGCGACGAAGGCGAAGGCGAAGAAGAGGAGGAATATGAAATCGAGAAAATCCTTGACGCCAAAAAGGGTCAGTTTAGTGGGGTGAGTGCATCCCTTTGTTCGTTCCTCGCTGGCATGATCACGAACGCTACGCGCGTCGCCCGCGACAAAAGGGCCACATGGGGTATTTCGTCAAGTGGAAGGGTTACGGGGAGGAACACAACAGCTGGGTGGACGAGAATGACGCCGGGCAAGTCGACTTTCTTTGTTCTCGACGCACGCTGACGGGCCCTCAGAAACGCAAAGGAGCTGATCGATGTGTTTTGGGCGGAGAAGAAGAAGAACAAGCATGCTGGTCCTCGCAAGTCGGAGCCCGTCAGGACGAAACCGAAAATCGTCGACAAACCCTCTAGAAAGTCCCTTGTCGAGGAGTCGTCTATCGAACCAGATAGTTTTGCGAAGAAGCGTGGCAGACCAAGGAAGGATGAGCAGACGTCGGAAAAACCAGAGGCTCAGGATGAAGACGTGGAGGAGCAGCGAGTAAAGAAAAAGCTTCGAAAGAGCAATGGCCATGCCCGTCAAGATCAACGAGAGTCTGACGACGACGAGCCAGTTGGTAACATGAAGAAACACATGAAAGTTCCTTCATGGGAAGACCTAATAGCCTCAGTTGACACGGTCGAACGCGAAGAGAGCGGCGAGCTCTTCGTGTTCTTTACCTTGTAAGCTAGCCATCTGTCCTTTGTACTCTGATCGATTCTGAAAATCGTTTTTAGGAAAGACCAAAAGCGCGTGCGCGAAAGCTCGCGCCTTTGTGCTGAAAAGTTTCCCCAAAAGGTTCGTGCTTGTATGTCGGTCCTCGGACTAAGTCTTATTGATTTCATATTCCAGCTTATAATGTTTTACGAGTCAAACTTGCGGTGGAAAAGGGAGGAGGATGCGGGCGAGGCTCAGTAATCATGCATGCCCCTCGCCCGACTGCCGGATTTTCATTTGGACTTCGTTTGTATCACCTTTTGAGTTCTCTGTTATCTATGGTTGATTGATTTCGTCCGATTCAAAGCTTGTGTGAGTCGACAAGGTTGACAAGAATGGACAGTGATTGGCGCCAGAATGGAGACTCTGTATGGAGATAGGTGCTTCCAGG
The DNA here is from genome assembly GCA_038090175.1 of Austroboletus eburneus. NCBI lineage: Eukaryota > Fungi > Basidiomycota > Agaricomycetes > Boletales > Boletaceae > Austroboletus > Austroboletus eburneus. The sequence goes on along the minus strand of JBBPMF010000528.1, from coordinate 17,939 downwards.
AAGCATAACGTGATCCCTGGTGACTTTGCGACGTGCCATGTTAATTCTTGATTGACCGGCACCGGCGAACGATCGCGTCGGAAGTAAAATTTGTCTCTGCGCGGTACGTCCCGATCGAGAATAGTGGTTGAGATGGAGGCATCTCAGATTCTGTACGCTCGCGCGCCCGTACGTCGTGTGAGTCACTAGTGCCAACTTGGGTCTCCTACTCATGCGCACACGTCACTCAGGCGTCTGACGAGGTACGCGACTCTATTACATGCCAGACTGCCAGTAGAGGGACTGTCAGCCCTTCGGCAAAACACGTCGTTCTCTGGCGTTCTTTGTGAGAGCGTGCACAGCCTTTTTGGTCGCCATGTGGGTGCCATGTGAGAAGAAAGAAGCACATGGGAAAAAGGAAAGCAGGACCCAAGATCGGCGGACATATCGACATCAATCTGGTGGGGTCGAGGGTCGGCCGAAGGGTCGAACATTGGCCGTCGTCAGCGTGCTGCCATGTGAATGCCACGAGATCTCTCCCCCCCGCAGAGTACATGACGACCCTCCCTTCTCACGACTTCATATCTTTGTCAAGAGGAACCCACAGTCCGAGTCAAAAACACAGCAAATTGGTCTCTATCACAACTCCGTATGGTCGATCCTTCTTCCATCTTCTTCCCGCACCAGCCGAGATACCGCCTCCTCCGGATCAACATGTGATCGACTCATCTCTTCCTCTCGCTTGCTAATACCAACCTTATCGAGCGCTTCAAGCACCTCCTCCCGACTCCGCCCAATGATGACAGGCGGAACGAATCCCTGTTCCCCCTCGCGAGGCACGGGCAAGATGGACACTTGCGGCCCAGCCTCCGTCTCAGGTTCGCCGTTGGACCCTTTGCTTTCCTCCTTTTGTCCGTTCCCATTGCCATGGTTGCTGAACGCCCGCTCGCCATCCCGCTTTATCCGACGCAGACGTGTTTCGAATCCAATCACCACATCCTGAACTTCAGATTCGACGTCTTCAAGCACAGGGTCCATCGGATTCATTACCACAACCTTGGGATGCGTGCCGTTCTGAATAGAGACAGCCTCGTCTGCATACCGTTCGCTCGCTGTGGGGGGCCCGTCAGTCTCCGTAAGCACCTCGTGAAATCGACACCGACTTGCTATCAATGCGTGGTATCCTTGCCAGTCGTCGTATGTCACGTCTTCCAACCACGCATAGTCGAGACCCAGGTCTAACTGGCCCTTCTCTGCGACATCGCGCACCTCTGCACTGGCCGTGCCAACCTGTAACATTTTCAGCACACAAAACATTTTTTTTTTCCTTTCCTAAGTTACGAACCTCTTCGAGTTCCTTGTCAAGCACGATCTTGTACCACGTATTGACGACATCCTTGGTCGCCAACAATCGTTCGCTGAACTTGTCGCTCACCCGCTCAGCGACGCGATCCCAAAGCGCCAGCTTCTCGTCAACTCGCCGACTTTCTCCCTTGAGATTTTTGAGATAAATCTCTGCCCCTTTGAGATATTTCTCCGCCTCGTTCACGAGGTCCTCGATCGAACGGCGAACCTCGGCTGACGACGACAAATCGGCAGCGGCGGCCACGCGCAAATGGCTCAGTCGGTTATGAAGCTGCTCCGTGCTGCGTTCGATTTGCGCCTGGAGCTCTGCCTCCCACTTGGCTTGACGTGCCTCGATGTCAGCACGCTTGCGCGCTGTTTCCTCTGCCTTGCGACGGAGGCGCTCGGATCTTTCCTCTTCCGTCTCGGCGGGCTGACTGGGAGGAACGGAATTGCCCCCTGGAGAACTACCCGGGTTTCCAAGTGGCTCCTCAAGCCCCAATTCAGCATAGAATGCATCAAAGTCAATCTCCTCGTCGACGCGTGCATTTCCCCGACGGGGTACCGTCGCTGAGACAGCTGGGACCGTATTTTTGGACGGAGCTAAAGTAGGCGTAAGGGCTGTGGAGCGCCCATTGGTGGGAGATGAAACCTTCGATGACGATGCAGTGGTGGTGTCAACCGAGTCGGAAGATGTGGCTGTATCAGGCTCATTTGTGAGCGGAGGCACGTCCGATGTGTGGTGGTTAGGTACGACCGAGTCCGTAAGCGCGACCTGTGCGCTCGGGAAAGGCTCCTCTGGGACAACGAACTGCCCAGTTGCGGTTGGTACAGGCGTGAACGCCGGTTGGATTTTAGTTTTTTTGTCGGTGCCAAGAGATGATGATAAGAATGCGACATCGGTCGACTCGGGAACAGGGATGGCGTGGTAGGCGGAAGTAAAGGTGTCGGTAGGCGAGACGGTTTCGTATGCCATCGTGTCCAGGATCGTAGATAGGACGTCGGACGACAGTGACTCACGCTCAGGTGCGGTCTCGTGTATGACTTGTCGACCCCTACTCAACTCCTTGACTTTCTCCCACATTTTGGCGACGTGAGGGTCGACGAACGTTTGGCGCTGCTCTCGGAGGAACAACGCAAACTGCTGAAGTAAATGCCCACATCGTTTCACTAACGGAATAGCGTAAGGTTTCGCCGCGTAGTACCCATCTTTTGTCTTTGAAACTGCCAAAAGGACATAGGGCTCTGCCTGGCGTTGCCACCGCTGAAGATTGTAGATTGCTACGTGGACGTGCGGTGCGACGCGTTGCTCCAGCGTTTGCGTAACGCGAAGGCGGTAAGGTTCCACTGTAGACCGAACGAACTGGATACGAGGAGCGACATGTTTATCCCATTGGGGGACAACATATTTATTCCACTGCGGAACGACACGTTTGTTCCATTCTGGTACGATACGTTTCTCCCACTGAGGAACGACATGGAGGTTCCACCCCAGCTGAGCTCGAACGAGGATGGGAGTGGCTACTTGGACAACACGGTGCACATAGGGTGTCGCGTGTTCGATGTGGGGAGCAATAGAGGGGTGGGCGAGCGCGGCTTGTATGGGAGGGATGATGTAGGGGTCGAGCACGAGACGTTTATATTCCACCAAGCCGCGACAAATCGGAGACTGGAGGTGGGTGTCTTGTGGACATACGGTGAACATGTAGACGGTGAACGCAAGAAGGAGTAATCTGGTGAGGAAGTCGAGAAAGGCTTGAAAGTTGGATTTTTGATACTTGTTCTGAGAAGGGTGAGGAATCGTACCAGGGTGAAGTACAGGGGACGTACCTTGTGTCTCCTGGACCTCCTGGACCTCTTTCCAGAGTCATTGTCCTGCAATACCGGTGATAAGTTTTTTTTTTTTCGAATCTAGCACGCAAAGTATGGCTCAAATTGTCACATGTCTGTGACTCGAGGGAGGCTCGAATGGCGCCTGGCGCGGTAATAGTGAAGTAGATACTCACGAGACCATTGCGCTGATCTTTATTCGCCTCATCAGAAGAGCCTGCATGAGATGCTGTGGCGGTGCCTGATCCGGGGTTCTTTGAGACATCTGTCGCTTCCTTTGGCAGAGAGGTGCGTGGAGGGCGCTGTGTTGCCTGGGCGTGATTGCGTGCTGGCTGTTGTGGGGGCACAATGGGAGTTCTGCGAGTGACGACCATCGTAGTCGCTGCAGACTTCTGTAGTGTTGAGTAGTAGTGTTGAGTAGATAGAATACTAGTCAGATGGTGGACATAGAGGCGAGGTCGATTGCCTGTGCGTTTTAATTTTGTTCGGCTGTTGATGTCTGACCAACACAGCCACAGGATGTGTAAGCAAGTTAAACAGGGGCCAATTCTGACTCGCTATCTCTTTCCTTGCCCGCATCCGCATGTCTCGTCTTGAATTGCTACGACAATTAATCAAGTCTCGAGCTCCTGGTTGTGTCCCAGCCGTGCCTGCAGCGTTGTCGGCCTTGTGTTTAGGCGTTTAGCGTTTAATGACAACTCGCTTTCCTGACGATCGCATATTATGTAATTTCGGACAATCAAAGCATATAAATTGAATCCTTCTCTCTTCATGATCTTGCCCTCCGCCATCATGCAAGGCCAGCAGTCCGTCAAGGTAACCTACGCTCACAAAAGGAGGCGTATCCGAGCGAACAAAAAGCTTTTGTCTTCTCCGCTGGAGGTCCTTGATCCGGAAATCGACGATATTACCCGCACCCAGATGGCCCGTCGCATGCTTAAACGCTCCCGCCGTGTCGCCCTCGCCGAACATGCAGAGGATCCGAATTCTGAGCAAATTAGAGAGCACCTTGCGAAGAGGATGAAGCATACCCAGGAGCGTGTCCCCGATCTCGGACCCCCGCCGGATGATACCACGTTTCAAACACCGTTCCTTTCCGCGAAAGAGGTCCACAATTCCGCCGCACACCAGTTAGTTCCAGAGCAGTTTTCGCCAGTCCCTGTCGCCAAGCGCGTCTTGTCTCGCACCAGTTCCAGGAACCTTAAGGAGAACAATCCAGATTCTTCCCAAATTCTTGCGTCACCATTTCATAGTCGTCCTGGTTCAGCTGCTTCGTCTCCGAAACGTAATGCCAGAGGGCGTGCCTCACATCGAGTTTCATACCACTCGAAATCCCGTACCCTCTCTGTAGTGCTCAAGGAGAATGTACGACATGCTTCGCGGAAAGGCTCTGCGGTGTCCCTCAAAGATGCGGGAAAGGAACCTTCTGCTAGGCACATCAAGCATCAGCGTTATCCTTCAAGCCCTTCGGCCTCGTATATGCGCTCCCAATTTATGCCGGAAGACTGGATTGCACCTCCCAAGACCCTTTCCCGCACTCTTAATAGGACCCCGTCGCCTGGTCGATCTGTTCACAGCGACGCATCGTTTTATATCGAAGGACCCCAATCTTGTTCGACTCCGGCCTTATCCCGACTCCGGGCAAACCAGCACGGACGGCTCACTCGAAACATCAATACCAAAGCTTTCTCTGAGGATAAGGAGTCCCCGGAAGTCGACGACAAGGATGCTGAAATGACGGACGCAACAGAATCTCAGCGACGTCACACCATTCATCTTTCAAAGAACAGCATCTTTTCATCTTCTGACGAGTTTACCGTTGGATCACTTCCATCCACGAACAAGGGTACGATCAGGGTTGATAGGAGCGACGTCATAATCCGGGACGGGCCACCGACTTTCGTTACTGGCCCACCACTTACTCGTGGTAAAGTTGTTGACAGGTCACAATCAGGGGCTGGATCATTTGTTGCAGAGTATGTCGTCCCGCTTCTTGACCTGCCTTATTCTCCGGCGTCGTCTATGGGCACCGAAGTGCTTGGACCGAATGGTGTACTTAAAGAATCCATCGGGGAACGAATGTTCGACTTGCCTGGCACCAGTCCTGGATATGGAGGGAATCTATTTCCGTGCAGGAACTATGACCGACTATCTCCACCAGCCTCGCCCGCCAGGACTACAATTTCGTGCCCCCCTTCAAGCCCTACACAAGACTTGGCGTTGGAGTTACAATCAATGGGCATCCGCGGTATGTCTCTTGAATAACACGTCCTAGTGACTACAGGCAATCTTCTCGTCCCGCATCAACAAACATGTTTCCGTGGTTGATGCCAACTGAATATATTAACTGTATTTGAAGTAGGTAATCCGGGTGGGCACTCGGACGGAGAAGTAAGCCATCCATTAAAAGACGCCGTCAAACTTTCCGAGCCGGCCGCGAAGTCTACTAAACGTAGGTCTACTCGGAACCGCGCGGGCACTATTCGCGCAACCGATATCGCAAAGCCTGGTGCTTCCTCGAGCGGCGTTCCTGTTTCCTCTTTTTCGAACGTACGAAGAACCCGCTCTGGAACCGTTGTTGGCCCAGACTCGAAACTGGCGACCAAGGATGTAGGACCATCAAGTCGATCGAGCAGGGGCGCGCCTGCCAGAGTGCTCGTACCCGTTCGCTCTGGATCCGAGTCCGAATCTGACGATGAGCTGTTGTTGCGAAGTGCATGGGTCGAGGATCTAGAATACCTCGGTATTTCTGCGCCTCAAAACGACAGCGTCGAGGCCGATGAACTGAATCTCGGTGGCGCGTGGCACGGTTTGGAGTTTGGTCCTCCGCGTCGATTAGGTTTGCGGAGACGATCAAAAAGGGTATCCTGATCGTTTTTGTTGTCGCTATTTCGTTGCACGCATTCGTTGTATTTGGACTGACTCTTGCTCTCGCTCTAGTGCTGTATTCTGTTTTCAATGCATTGCTCTCGGTTTTCATGACATGAAAGTGTTGACGACTTGTCGCTGCATTTCATGTATTTTTAACTTTTGACGATGCTCTTTCTTGCCCTCTTGCAGGCGTTCCATGCTCACGGATACTTTTTTATTTGGTTCACTGTAGCAGTACTTTTACACTCGTTTCGTCGTTGGTATGGACTACTTTTCGTATGGACAAGGGCAACGCACTTTCCGCCTGTAATGTCCAATAGACGATGATATATAAAAAAGGGCCAATGCAATCGATTCATAACCAGCAACGTTCATCGGTTCATACTGTACGTGTCTTCGACGATACACAGAAAAGTGTAGACCGTACAATGTGGTGCAGCGGAAATTCACGGGCAACCTTTTGGCTCGTAACTTACATAAACACTAGCAGAAGATAGTAGCATTTATGTAAGAAAAAGTTTGAACTCCTCCGTCGCCAAAGGCCAATTTTATACTTAGTCCACCCTTGCTTATCAGGTTTGAGCCATTTCTGCACCCGTGCAGACTACTGGACCGGGACCAGGGACATGAAGAAGTCGCCCGCACCGGTAACGACATCTCTATGCAGAGTAAATATGCCATTCGTCAACTCTACGTGCAGGCCATTGAGTCTCCGGTTTTCCCGAGGTCACACCCACTAAATATGAGCCATCCGCACAACGAACATCGTCCTATAACCAATGCAGATACTAATGATCACTGTCGATTCGATGCCGAGGATGCTATGCACATGGGGCAGGAAGTACCGACAAACTGCTCGGGATTGAGAGCGATCAGCCCATGAAAATGACCAAGGAAGGGAAAACGTTTCATAGAGGTGTATATATATATGCGCCGATCGTGCAAGGACCTCAATACTGTCGCGTTTCCAGGTGATATGGTAAACAGTCTGGCGGGTGGGATAAACGATTCACTTGTCGAAATGCAGGAAGACTGTCAATCTCAGGACACATGCAAGAAAGCACGTGAACATCGATGACAACGATCTGCTCACCCGCTCGTATACCGTGCACAAAGAGGATGCCCGATCACACACAAGCGTATGATCGAGTAGCCGCGCTCGTACTGACCGTAAAGCAGTAGCAAACAACCCCATCGATGTCATACCTTTGCCCTCAGCATCAGCTATTCATATTCCACGTGCCCATTGAATTCGAATGAAATGAAAGTCTCAAAATGAAAGCACAGGCCTGATTCGAAGGCTCGCCAACCAAAGCCAAACAGATTTGTCCGCTATGATGCATTGATGCTTGCCCATGGAGCCATGGCAGACATGAAATCGATGATGGGACTGAATTTAAGTATCTTACCTTCCCCAACACATCTGATCAACGCGCTCAAATCCTGCCACGTTTCGATCCGATCATTCGACACTCATATTCTCTCCCAGGCATTTCGAGATCGCCAATACGGGGAGCTAGCAACCAGACGCGTACGACACATCATGATCTCTTGGTACGCCTCGATACACAAAAGAAAACCAAAAAGAATCACACCCGTACAGTTTAGTACTCGAACGAGAGCAGCGGAATAACACAAGAAAAAGCAGCAAAGAGAAAACAAACGGGAAAAACACTAGAATCACCCCATTGTACAGACAGAAATAACAGAATAAAAAGATAGGAAAAGGGCAAGAGAGGCAAAATACATACAGGTACACGATACATGCATGTAGAGGACAACAAGACGACGTACAGCATAGACACGATTAGATACAGATATATGTATATGCGGGCAGTCCGAGTCCGGTTCGACATCGTGAAACTCGGAGCTCGATAGTGCCACGGTGGACGACGAGAGAGAAGATCATGTCAGCGAGGTGTGCCCACGCACGACGAGCCCGCCATCCCAGACACCGACATTCCAGCCCTCCCGCACGAGCGCATTGCGAACGGCAGGCTTGAGCACCCCGACTCGATTGACGGAGTGTGTCCCACGACCGGTGATGATTTTCAACGGGTTCGCTAGCCGGGATCGAAAAGAAGAAAAAAAAGCGTGCCATGTACGCAATGAAAAAGGGAAGAAAGGAAGGGGAAGAAGCGGCGTGAATGACCAATGGGGCATATACGTACGCACAATAAAAAATGACTTACCCGGGGAGCAACCCTCGTGCTCGAGGATATCCTTGACAATGACGACCGCTTCGGAAATAGAGGTGCCGTGAAGGTCGACGGTGCGGCGATCAGCGGAACTGCAACACGGCAGAGATAGCATCGACCACGTGATGTAGAGAAACGGTAAAGAAAAAACCACACGCACCGTTTAGACTCAACCATGATCCGTGCTTCGTTGAGCTCCTCGCGTCGTGCTAGTTCGTGAAACTCGCGCGCCTGTCGACATCAAGAAGACGAAGAAAGCGTGTCAACAAACCAGCTATTTGAGAGACTGAGAAATGATGATCATACGTACCCGCTCTGCGAAATACAGCGCCACTTCTCCGCCTCGCGATTTCGCGCCTCCCCTACTCCACGCCTTGGACGCCTCCTTCAACAGTTCGTTCCGCTTCTTGAGACTTGCCGCCATGCGCTGTTTCAAGTCGGGTCGTATAAGCTCGCCGACCTCGCCTTTGCCACCCCGTACCCTGCCCGGCCCCGCCGAACGTCGGTTCTGATTAGAGGTATCATACGCGGGAATATGGAGTGCGAGGGGATGTGGGCCTTTATGAGGTTTGGATGGAACTGTTTTCCATTCAAACAGATTGGGCAAGGTTGTGGTTGGCGACGTTCCCGCGGAAGAGACTCCCTTCCGTTTCGACGTCGACGGGGGTTGGGTAGGTGGTGGACCACCCAAAAGTGGACGCGTTCCACCACTGACACCACTGATTCGATCATGACCCGTGGGAGATAATGGCGATGATGAAGTCGGAGAGGACCAGGCAGAAGAACGGTTGGGTGACAAAGGAGTCTTGGGAAGATGATGGTAAATGCCCATGGCAAGGTTCCCAGATTCATGGTCTAGATCAAGATCGAAAAGGAGCCATACGATATCGATCGCATCGTCTCCACGTCCATTTGCCGCACGAAGAGCGAGTTGCGCATCTGCATAGAGAGCGCAAGATTGTTCTGCATCGAATGACGCATAAATAGGGGTATCGCGGAGGATGTCGAGCATAGCGAAGAGTGTGGTGGCGGTATCAATTGATGATTTCCTCTGGGCGCACGCGATAGATGAGAGGGCGCCACGGAGGGCTTTTGCAGGGGACGTATATTTTGGCGAATGAAAATGAGACTGAAAGAAGGTAGCAGGATGGGGTGGGAGCAGCGTCGCAAGATGTTCGGAAAGGGAGGTGAGTAGGGTCCACGGGTCGGGTGCTGGCGGCCCGACGGTTGCGGCCCGTGTTACGGGAGACGGTAAATTTTGTCTTTGGCGTATGTCGACGAGAGTGATAGTCTTGCCACGATAATTTTTCTTCTTAGAGGGCTTTCCGTTGGCCGAAGGGACCCTCTTCTTCGATTCGACACGTTTCCAGGAAGATTCGTTGGAGAGGGGAGGGTCGTCATCCTTGAGAGCATCCAAGCCCCGTTCTTCGAGCTCACGAATAAATTCATCTGTTAATAGAGCATCTATGACGGATTCCATGTCCACGGTGTCGCCCTCGCGTGTTTCTGCATCGCTAAGCGCGCCTCTGAGCTGCGACGGCGGTATGTGTGGCAGTGCGGCCTGCAAGAATCCAAGAGGAGAGCTGAATGAGAGGTGAGAGATGGCGGATGAATCAGAAGCGGTTGACGTTGAGGTCGATTCGCCACAGAAATCGGTGTTGGATCCGTCGGTTGTGAGACACAAGGCTGAGTCGAGCTCATTGGCGAGCTCGTCATCGTAGTGTGCTGTGGCCTGGCTTGCGAGTTCTTTGAGGGTCGCACGGAGGGCATTGACGCCCGAGGGTGAGTCCAAGTCTGCGATGAGAGCAGCGAGGAGAGAAGTGTCGAGGGGAGGACAGAATTCAGCCTGAGTGGAGGAACTGAATGCCAACAATACCTCGTTTTCTCGTCCACTCACCTTCAAACTGTCGTACAACGAGGTCATTGTCTTTATTTACAGTATATTATATTGTATTTTTCGCTAGCATTTCACTCAATCATCACGTGACCAAGTACTACCCTTCCAGCTGCGAGAGATACGGCTGGCTGGCTGCCGTATAGGTATTGAGGAATACGACTTCAAGGGTCCGATCTGAGCGATCTCGAAGAGTAACTGGGTTTGACTAATCGGCGGAGCGGCACGGAGTCAGAGACTCAGCTGATTGGCAGTAAGTTCCAATCCGGCTTTAGCATCAATATGTCAATCAGTAATTACGGTTCACTGATTCACAGTACCATCCGAATGATGATTGGACGTAAAAAAAATCTCACTCCAACCAGCCCACTTTTTTGCTACTTAGTCATAAATGTTTAAACACTAGGTATGTAATTCAGATCTAAAGTGATGGAAATAACTGGGACAGTGAGCTGAACGGCATGAGGACGTTAAATCCACAGAGGTGCGTTTTGGTGTAACCAGGTTTTCTGTGGTTTCTCGAACAGCCAACCTCCACGAAGCAGCGAGGCCCATCAGATTCATATCACCTATACCCTGACCACTCACTTCCGAAGATAACACATATGACTTTCTTTATGTACTTAATTCATAGTCAGTGTGGTCATCAGTGTTAAATCACGAATATGCCTCCTTACTGGAAATATTTCTAGGGGGACCAACAGAGGTGGCTCATCATCTGGTGACAACACCGTCCTCGTGTCTAGTCCTTGCCATAAGCAACAATCTGCAAATTTGCCTAATTTCTGCGAAGTCCAAAGTTATCAACTCACTAATTTCATAAATCTCGCCGAACCAGTTCATCAGAAGAGCAGAAGAATGCCTCACAGTCAAACTTCTACAGCGAATAAAAGGTTCATTTCATCAGACTTAAATGACATAGGTGAGTTTTACTTGTCACCTGATATGAACACGGTCTTGCTGATATCAGGCGACTCGCAACCATAAACTACTGCTTTGCTTCGACTATAAACCAGTCAGAAGAAACTCACCATCGTGGCTTGTTTTTTCATCAAGTTCACCCAATGGGCACATATCATACTGATTCCACCTGACACTATATGATATACATTGTAGGATGATTGTATTGTGACCACAGAGCCATATGGCAGCCTACTGTGATAGCTTTGCCTATGTTTGTTCTGAGACAGAAGTATACAAAGTCGAGGGCATTTTTGGTCCGTTACGATTGAACCTATGAGAGGGACATCAGTCATTGGTAATTGCATTAAGATGACACCTACAGTCGCTCAAATAAGTAATGCACACTCCTATTTTTTTGGCTGTACCGGCTCTCCCTCATGCATCAATGCATCAATGGCATTCCAAATGGTGTAAGGACATGCCCTTAGGTGTAGAGTATGTGCTAGGTGTGGTGAAAGTATTACATTTTGATTATTTACAAAGTCACGAGGCAAGCAACGTGGAGTGGTGCGTGCATTACATATTTGGACGGTGCCGAGCTCTACAAAAGACCGCCATCCGAACATGATGCAGCCGCCCCATTCTATTCAAGTGACTGCAATTTACTTCCCACCCTCGCTGCTACCTCTCCTCCATGACTATCTACACCAGCCCAACCAAGAAGGCTCGTATATGCCGAGACAAAGCTGCTGGGATGACAAACACAACCATTGCTCAGAAGTTTAGTCTCCATCGCACTACAGTCCAGCGCATCTTCGAGCGCTATGCTAAATCAGAGGACTACTATATCCTCAACAAGAAGAGTGGCAGACCACACCTCTTCACAAAGCTCGACACTCGTTTTGCTGTCCACACTCTTGCCACTGGCAAGACTTGTGATGTTTCGGAGCTTCAGCGGGTCCATTTCCCCAACATCAATGCTGAAACCATCTGTACTTGACTCCGACAGTGTGGCTTACAAGCCTATGTACATCGCAAAAAACCCTACCTGTCTGACACGCACCAGGAAAAACGTCTGGCATGGGCGAAAGCTCATGTGCACTGGACTGCCCAGGACTGGCATGCTGTTATATTCTCAGACGAGTCAAAATTCAACCTATTTGGTTCAGATGGGCGTCAGTACCATTGGAGGGCACCAGGGCAGGCTTTTGATGAGAAGTTTATGAAGAAGGTGGTAAAGCATGGTGGAGGGCGTGTCATGGTATGGGGATGCCTGACAGCTGATGGGCCAGGTCGTATTGTTCACATTGAGGGCAACATGGACGCTGAGCTATATGTCCAGATCCTTAATGATGACTTCCTTGGAACCCTTGGGGACCTGAAAATCAAAAAGAAGGATATTTATTTTCAGCAGGACAACGATCCAAAGCACATGTCAAAGCGTGCTACAGAGTGGTTCCACAAGAACAAGGTTGATACACTCGATTGGCCACCAAATAGTCCTGACATGAACATTATCGAGCATGCCTGGGACCATTTGGATCGTCGTGTGTGCACTCGCACTCCACTGCCACGGAACATTGAGGAGTTATGGGAGGCTTTAGTGGAGGAATGGGGTAACATTGATCAGGACTATATTACGAATTTATTTGAGAGTATGCCACATCAGGTACAGGCTCTTCTCGAAGCCAAAGGGAGTCACACTAAATATTAGGTAGTACTTTTCTGATATCTCTCGAATACATGTGTTAGTGTGCACTCTAATCCCCAGAACAAGTATCCAAAAAAGAAATGCACAGCAGTGTTGGTGGAAATCACTACACTGAGCTCAAGGATCTTAATTTGAGTGCTTTCTGTGTCTGTAATCCATAACTACACTATATAGGCTCTTGATTGAGCCTGCAATCATAACATATCTCACACTAGGACAGGAGATGCAGGTCAATAAGGTGACTGCCTAATGCTGTGCATTTCTTTTTTGAGTGACTGTACAATGCTACTGACACTACAAGTATCATCATGCTCTAGGTTAGTAAGAGTGAGAAGTTTGGAATCAAAATGATCACAATCAATGAGGACACACCATCCGATGAAAATCTCTGGAAGGTATGTCAAGTACAAGGCTACTAAGTCACTCTCACTAGATAATTTTGATGGACATGAAAGAATATTTGAGATGGCACATATCAGCATCTGATAGTTTCACCTGAACAACTTGGACTCTACAACAGTCATCTATCATGTCTAGCCCAACTCCTTTGTGAAAACTGGTTGTTTGCACAGAAGATTAGTCACATTCATGTTGATGAAGCTTATAATATACATACAGCTGGGCTATCTTGTTATGGGAAGAATGCATTTCAGCCAGCATATGGCAAAATCAGATCACTTCAGACTCTTCTCCCAAAAGGCATGCCATTTTAGGTGCTATCTGCCACACTGCCAGACCAAATCCTTGCTACAGTCAAGGAACAACTTGGTATATCCCCTGATGTGTCAGAGTTACAGCTTGATACAAATCATGCTAACATTACATATGCCATCCATCCAATAATAGGATTCCTCTGCAAATTTGAAAATATTTGTTTTTTGATCCCATTAGTCTTTCATCCACCCATGGGACAATATCAACATCAAGACCTCTATCTTCATCAAGCAGTGAGATTCAGCACTGGCCAAGGTTCAGTCTGGCACATTTGTGATACTGTATGAAATCAATGCTGATCCTGCTTATTTGTGACTGTCATCAATGCTATTGTGTGTTCAACAAGTAACCAACCTCAAATTCAATGCTAAAATTCATCCTACATTATAGCAATGCTCCTCATTTTGTAATCAGATATGCATATATCTCATCAAAATACTACTCAAATTCTCCAAATTGTTCAAGGGATTTCAGTGCCCAATTGACCCCCATCTCAGTCATTCTGCATGCCACAAAATGCCCAAAGGACATCACACAAAGCAATACCCATTGTGCACTTCAATGATAGATGAGAGTTTGATTTCTGAAAATATCACTGTCATCAATGATATCTACATCAATCAACTCAAGATGACTCACAAGCAGCTGGTTAATCAGGCTGTCCCTAGTATCAATGATCAATCAACAAATGTGTGTATTCAAGGAGTCAAAGCCTTGTGGACAAAGAACATGAATTCATTTATGCAATTACAATTCCTTCAACTCGGGTTTAATCTTTTTCATCTCTATATGAATATCATATGGGCACTGCTACATGTCCATTGGAGCTCAATCCATCAAGTCAGAAGCCTTACATATTTCTTCTTGGTTCTTGATCAAATGCAACTTGGCTGTGAATACCCTGATTATCATATACTACTATTAACACTTTTTCAAATCCTCTGTGAGATCATTCTCGATGCTTGGCAAGTTGAGTGTGGCCACCCATCTCTTGTCAAATTTGCTTCATCAAGTTCTTCTGCAGACAACTTACTTCAAATTGCCAAAAACATCATTTCTAATCACATCTTGCTATTATCTGAGCAGAAAATAAATCAAAATCAAAGAAGATCTAGAATGACCAATACCAATCAGCAAGCTTGCTCTGATACCAATGATGTAGCAAATTACAATCTTTATCTCTTGATGCATGATCTACTTTACATGCTTGAGCTTACTCAAGCTATTCCAGATGGAGACTTTGGGCATGTTAAAGACATCCTTGGGAACCTTGCGATGATCTTTTGTGGTGCAGGCTCAAACAATTACTCGATGGAAATTCTACACTGGATCTACAATATAAAAAATGTTTGGACACTGAAGTTTGGGTGAGTTAGAGCTATGTCCCCATGTCTAAATCTCCATGACAGTAAACAGAGACATAATGTGAGACAGCATGCTCATCAATATGTCTGATCTTGAAGGTCACTGGATATTGGTTGACTTGAATATCAAACATCTCATTAAATTTTTGAAGGTAAGCTCCATATTCAAGTATAATCTGCTGACTACATCCTTTATGAACAGACATTCTTTGCTGAAAAAGAGGTTTACACATCATGGGACCACTTGATGGACATCTTAGCATCCATTAACCTTTTACAGAATGTTCACAAGCAGGTCAATCATGCACTCAAAGCAGCTTACCATGGAGTCACCCATTTGAATCCAGACATGTTATCTTCAGTTGACAAAATCACATACAAGGTTCAAGAGCTCAAACTTCATGTTTTCAAGCCAGACAGATCTGAAAATCACTCAATTAAGTTGGTCATTGATATACTGACAGTTAGAGAGCAGAAATTGAAGTCATCTACATTGGCAACATTCAATTGGAAAGTGAAGGCAATGTTGATAGGCCAAGAGTTTAATTTTGATGAGAAAGATGAAGTATCACCAATGGACTTTGATTTTGTTGATGAGTCTGGACTCTGAATGAAGTTTATATTGCACAGATCATATTTGAGCAGTAGAAGACAACCTCAAAGTGTACATGTGAATTGTTTGATGTCAATCAGTGACTCGAAGTGACTTGGGCCTTGAGATTATGTTTGAACTGTGTGATGACTTCAAGTATTTTGATCCTATATTTGCTTGCCCAGTCTTTTATTCCTTGAGAAGTCCAACAAGATCACTTAGAATCTGGATTTTTATTGGGTGCATTTTGTTGATGAGTTCGATTCCACTATCATCAATAAGCCAGGTGCAGGGAAAGAAAGGGTCTTCTTTGTAAGTACATTGACACCAACTCACAAGGCAGTCAAAGAGTTCCTGTCTTTCATCTGAAGAACAAAATTGATTTCACTTGCATTTGGTTGGTTTTGAGGTGGATTCATCTTGAGCATGGTCAGCAGCAATGTATAGCTCACCATGGAAAAAGGTGGAGAAGTTGAAGTCATCATTATTATAGTGATCACAGCATCATGACCCAGTGAAGTGCAATGCTATAATACATTCAATCAGTGTAAAGTAGCTGTATAAGATATTTACCTTCTGGTGATCTATCATGGAGATAATTTGCAAAGAATTGGTGGAGGCAGGTGGATGATTGGACAAATCAGATTGATGCCAGACTCATCCAATCTTGCTTGATCAAGTTCTTCTTCAGCAATCCAGTATATGGCCTGTCAGAATCACTCCAATTCATACCATCCAGCGAAAGATCAAGTGCCCAAGGTTCAACCATTGCCAGAAAAAGTCCTATTGAGTTGGGGTCCTGTGCTGCATGTCCAGCATGTTGCATTATCTCTGCCATGTTCTGACAGATGCCATATTGAATGATGATTTGAATGTCTCATATGTTGAGGCTGTTACACTTTTGGTTATTGGCGTAACGTTGGACGTTGTATGTGGTACAAGTCCCTTGCTCAGTGTGTCCTCAATGGCGACACAAGGTCCAATAGAAGTCCGGGGTCTCTTAGGCAATCTTTCAGCACTAAGGGGGGCTCGTAACCACGTAGGATAACGTAGAATAAGCTGAGGAATATGGTACATGGCACTCGGTCTAAATACTGGGATGTTGTGGGAAGTACTCGCCCCGAAAGAGAGGTAGGCTGTGGAGAAGACTGTGTCCATCAAAGACAAAGGCAGGGTAACGGAACACATCAGCGGAACACATCAGCGGAATGGGCGGTGTAAGGGTTAGGATCAGGAATGATGTGTTCCGCTTTGGCTTTCAGAAAGAAAAGAGAAGTAGTCGCTCTCTTCAAGAGAGGACATAGACGCAAAGACCATAGAGGAAACGAAAGAGTAGTCCCTGTCCCCTTCAGCGGAGGAAATTGTAACAGTGGACAGAGATGTTGGGGTGGTAACCCTTGTTAGCGAAGAATGGAGAGACACCAGTAGTTGCGTTCGGAGCATTGTTGTAGGCAAACTCCGCGAGGGGCAGGAGTTCAGCCCAGTTGTCCTGCTGATAGTTGCAATAAACGTGGAGGAACTGTTCCAGTGTCTGGTTCATCCGCTCAGTCTGTCCGTCACCCTCAGGGTGATACCCAGAGGTAAAGTGAAGGCGAATATCAAGCGCTTTGCCAAGAGAATGGAAGAAATGAGATATGAACTCGAAACCTTGGTCGGAGGTGATGTGGGATGGTACTCTGTGCTTTGAGAACACATGGAGTAAAAATAGCTTGGCCAACTCCAGGGAAGTCACCTTGTTGTCCGTCAGAATGAAGATACATTGTTTGTATAGGTGATCCACGATGACAAGGATGGCGGTATGACTGGAGGAGCCTGGGAGTTGCTCAATGAAATCCATAGATATGGAATTCCATGGCTTCTCGGGGATTGGAAGCTGTTTAAGAAGCCCATAGGGCTTGTGCCTTGGAACTTTCGTGTGAGCGCAGGCTGTACAAGAGGATACGTACTCTTTGACGAAGGTATGGATGCCTGGCCAGGTGTATTCGCAGCGGATTAGTTCCAGAGTGCGGTTTTGACCGAAATGACTGAAGAGGGGATGATCATGCTTGAAGTGGAGAATGCAGAGACGGAGGTCATCGATGTCAGGCACGTACATGCAGCCATCGAGACGGAGGTAACCATCTGCATCTACAGTCCAGCAGGAAGTGGAAGGAGTGTTGGAAATGGAGTTGGAGGAAGGGTTGGGAGATCCGGTCATGTGGATCATGGCAAGAGGGTCGGATGGAAGAGCAGAGAGGATATCGCTGTGGAGTTTCTCGAGGTCAAAGAGCATACTTGCGCAAAGAACAGGGAATGCAAGGTACGTAGCTTGTAGGGACACAGCAAGCTGCTCTTGGGTGAAAACAGGGCAGAAATTGTGTGGATTGACTTGAGGATAGTCCTTATCCCCCTCTTTGGGATAGACGTCCCAGCGTCTAGTGAGGGCATTGGGTTTAGCGCCAAGTTGGCTGGGGCGGAAACGGACAATCATGTTGAATTGGGAGAGGAACTCCGACCAGCAGGCTTGCCGGCGGGTCAGGAGTTTAGTGGTGGCGAAGTA
>JBBPMF010000527.1:0-24026 GCA_038090175.1 Austroboletus eburneus | reverse complement strand
ACTGTATAAATAGTTGCTAGTTGTCATGTATATTTCCCTAGCTAGATCTGCGCAATTATATGCAGTGTTTAGTCTCCTTCCTGCCTGAGTCTGGAGTCTCAGCAGAGAACCCCTTGGATTTCTATAGAACATTGTGTCGCCTTTGAGGACACACTGAGACTGGATGTTGTGCAAGCGTAACAAAAGATCTAGCTCTCCCCATACCTCTGCTACCACGCAGCAAGGCACCCCCCTAGTTGCCCACCATTTCGTATGGATACAGGGAAGACCCTCCTCAAGAGGACTCTGAGGACGAAACAGAAAGGAGAGAACGATCAAGACTCAAATCTATCTCCGAGACCCTCAGAAGGAACCAACCCCACTTCGCTCAAAGTGGAACCCCTCCTCCTCCATCAAGATCTCATCTGTCTCGAAGAACTCCGTTCTCCTTGACCCATAACACCCCTATCCCTCGGACTGAACCCCTCCCCAATCTGGACCACTCAGAAATGGCCGAACTTAAAGCTGGACTCCCAGAAGAGTTCTCAGGAGAAGCATCTGATGCCAAATTCTGGATCAGAGCCATGGACGTGTACTTCCTTATGAACAAGGATAAGTACGATGATCTGAAGAAGATCTATACTACCCTCAACAGGATGTCAAAAGGACGAGGAAAGCAGTTCGCTGAAGCTGCATATGAAAACTTTGACTCCGGAACTGTAACCATGGACAAAGCCACATGGAATGATTTCAAAAACGAATTTTTGGAAATCTTCTCAGATAAGCACACTGCTGCTGACTCTCGACGAAAACTACACCAGATTACAATGAAAGGAAAAGGGCTGGATCCTCTCAATAAATTCAACACAGACTTCCGACTCCTCGTATCAAAAGCCGGAATCTCAGATCAAAACACGCTAATTGAATGTTATATGAAAGGACTAGACCCAGACCTCACAGAGAGAATCCTTGGTATGGAAAAGGAACCAGGATCTTGGAAGGAATGGTCGGAAAAAGCTGCGGCTTTCGCCCGACAACAGGATTGGATAAAAGATATCCGGAAAGAAAGAACAGACCACGGACGGATCAACAACCGAGACCCAAATGCCATGAATGTGGATGCCCTTCAGACCACTGCTCTAGGACGACGAATGCTTTCCCCCACTGAAAGAGCTCGCCACATCAGGGAAAATAGATGCTTCATCTGTCATAAAGTTGGATGCTCCACTAGGAACCATCCAAAAAGAGGAAACCCACCACCACGCCCCCCTAGAAACCCAGCCAGGGTTCAAACCATCGAGACAAAGAAAGGACCCATCGATGAATATGTGAAACAACTGGGAGAAAACAGGTGGATGAAAAGGAAGTACTCCGGGTACTTAAAGAATGTTTTGAAGACCCCAAGGAGAACGAAGAAACAATCGCAAAGATCGAACTAAAGAACAAAGGCTTTTCGGATTTTTAAAGAGGGGACAGAAGTCGGCTCTCTGCCCCCCTAACTTTTCTTCTGTACTAGTATCAAGTGACCCAAAATCAATACTCGTTCCCATCTCACTTGAAATATCCAGAAGGACTACTGCCGAAACCACTGCCTTGATCGACTGCGGAGCAACTGGCTCCTTCATAAACTTGGACTTTGCCAAAAGAAATAATCTACCTATGGAACGAATAGCATGACCCATCAGGGCTATCAATGCAGATGGAACTACAAACCAAGCAGGACTCATCCGATTCCGAACAACAATAACTTTTCACATCGGTAATGTAATGAAGAGTCGAACGTTCCATGTCCTCCCAGCAAGCAAGGAGAATGTCATTCTAGGAATGAACTGGCTCAGGGAACAAAATCCAGGCATAAACTGGGCAACAGGAAGAGTAACCCTCCAACTACCGACCCAAGACCGGAAACAAACTTTGAAAGAAAGCGAAGAGGACGAAAGAAGATACCTCATAAGATATCTCCGAAAGGATCCTGATTTTGAAACCCACACATCGTACTGTGAAAGGTATGAAACCACCGAAGAATACATCATGAAAACAACACTATCCACAGAACTAGAGATGGAAAAAAGCAAGAAAAGAGGGAGTTCCCAACAGATTATAAAGACTTCAAAGATGTGTTTGAAGAAAACCTGCCAAATGTTCTGCCCCCTTCACGAGCCTATGATCATACCATCAAATTGAAGGAGACGTTCATTTCAAAGAGAGCCAAAGCTTACCCCCTATCTCTTCCTGAACAAGAAGCTTGCAAAAAGTTCGTGGAAGAAAATCTGGCAAATGGACGAATCAAACCGTCGCAGTCCCCCCAAGCAGCACCTTTCTTCTTTGTCGATAAAAAGGATGGAAAACTTCGACCCTGCCAGGATTATAGATATCTCAATGAGCATACTATAAAGAATGCCTATCCCCTACCAAACATCCAGTCCATCGTTGAACAGATAGGGAACTCAACCATCTTCACTAAAATGGACATCCAATGGGGATACCACAATATACAAATAGTACAGGAGGATCGGTGGAAAGCAGCCTTCATCACCCCCTTTGGGTTATTTGAACCAACTGTGATGTTCTTTGGACTATGTAACTCCCCCGCCACATTCCAAGCATTCGTGAATGATGCCTTTGGGGATTACCTCACAGAAGGATGGCTAATCATCTACATGGATGATTTAGCCATCCACTCTTCTGACCCATCCGAACACAGAGAAAGGACTATCAAGGTTCTGGAATGACTTAGGAGCCTAGGACTTAGGTGTAAACTCCAGAAATGCACCTTCGATTCTCAAACAATGGATTACCTTGGCCTAACAGTTCGACCAGGGGAACTCGCAATGGATGTAACCAAACTCCGAGCCATAAAAGAATGGAAACCCCCCAGCTCCGTCAAAGCCATAAGATCCTTTTTAGGATTCTGCAATTTCTATTGAAGGTTTATCCCGAACTTCACCCAGAGAGTTGCCCCACTCAACGAACTTACAAGGAAGGACAAACTTTGGACCTGGACGGAAAAAGAACAACATGCCTTTGAGGACATGAAACTAGTATTCTCTACCTCTCCAGTTCTAAAACAGCCGGATCCGGAACACCCATACTTTGTAATGACGGATGCTTCACTCCTAGCCACAGGAGGAGTCCTCATGCAAAAGGACTCCAATGGCGACCTCCACCCATGTGCATACAGATCAACCATGCTGTCAAGTGCAGAACGAAATTATGATATATATGACAGAGAACTACTGGCAGTTATCCATGCCCTCGAAGACTGGAGACACCATCTACTTGGAGCTCGACATGTGGTCCAAATACTCACTGACCACAAAAACCTCACCTACTTCAGAGCCCCCCATCGACTATTACGACGCCATGCTCGATGGCAGATGTTTCTGCAGGACTTCGACCTCGCATTTACACATGTACCAGGAACACATATGGGTCCTGCCAACGCCCTTTCAAGAAAAGACAACATATCCACTGAATCAGACAATGCTGAAGTCATTCTCCTTCCAGAAGACCTATTCTGTAAACAGATCGACCTCGCTTTAACAGATAAAATTGCAAAATCTACTCCTTCTGATCCTTTTGTCCTCGTCGCACTTGAGAAGATGTATAATGACACCACCCCACTTCCGAGAACAAAGCTGTCCGATTGGACCTTTGTAAATCAAGAACTTCGTTTCCAAGAACGCCTCTTTATTCCTGAACCTGCTCGCCAAAAACTAGTTCATGATCTACACTACTCCCCAGCAGGTGGACACATGGGCCACTTCCGAACCCTAGCTGCCCTGGAAAAAGACTTCTGGTGGCCAGGAATGTCCACATTTCTGCGACGCTTCATTGCAGGTTATGCTACCTGCCAGGTGAACAAAGTAAACACTCATCCTACATCCCCCCCTCTGATGCCCTTAAGCTCATCAGCATCCCGACCTTTTCAACAAATCTCTGTTGACCTTATCTCAGGACTCCCTCCTGTCTCAGGATTTGACTCTGTCATGGTCGTGGTCGACCATGGCCTTTCGAAGGGGGTAATTTTCTGCCCTTGCTCCAAAACCATCGATGCACAAGGAATCGCCCAACTCTTTTTCGACCATGTGTTTAAGAGATTTGGCCTCCATGACAGAATCATCTCGGACAGAGGCCCCCAATTTGCATCTGTCTTCGCCAGGGAGCTAGCACGACTACTCCAGTATGATGTGGCCCTATCGTCTGCCTACCACCCCCAGACAGATGGAGAAACTGGACGAATGAATTAGGAACTTGAAACCTACCTCTGCATCTTTTGCAATGGATCTGCGGATCAGTGAGTTCCACTCCTTCCGTTAGCCGAATTTCATCACAACTCAGCAATCCATTCCTCCACTTGGAAATCCCCATTTGAACTGATCATGGGATACCAACCCCGAGCCTATCCACCAATCAGAAAAACATTTGTTCCACAATTGGAAAATAGGTTAACCAAATTGGAAGACTCTCGAAAAGAGGCACTAGCAGCACATGAACAAGCAAGAATGTTTATGGAAAGATGAAAAAGATCCACATTTACCCCATGGAAAGTTGGAGATAGAGTATGGTTGGAAGCAACCAATCTAAAAACAAACTACCCAGCCAGAAAACTAGCCCCCAAATGAGAGGGACCATTCGAAATCAACAAAGTAATCTCTCCCATAGCCTACCAACTCCGCCTTTCCCCAACATGGAAAATCCACAATGTGTTCCATGCCAGTCTACTAATGCCTTATGTGGAAACATGGGAACTGTTACAAGTATCCACAGTTCCGAAGGTTCCAGAACTGATTCCTGCGGTTCCGATGCTTCCGAAGTACCTTCCCGCAGTTCCGAAGGTTCCGGATTTCCGGAACCATCGGAACTCTTTGACACTCTACCGGAATGGAATCCAGAAGATGGACTGCCTCCGGAATGCTACTGGACCTTGTTCCCTGAAGACTACGCTCCATATGGTCATATGGAGATCCCATTCTCGACTCACCCTGTTCGTCTCTTCTTCCTCTTTTGTAACTCTTGCCATGTGCTTTAGAACTGTTTTCATCACAGACCTCCGCTCCTCCTTTCGCCCCTTCTTTGGGCGACTGTGTCTTCCCATTTCTGTCACTGACTCCATGAGGCCGTTGTAGCTTACCATGTGTTCTGTCCATCCCCCTTCCGTTCCGAGATGGTTCCAAACTGTATAAATAGTTGCTAGTCGCCATGTATACTTCCCTAGCTAGATCTGCGCAATTATACGCAGTGTTTAGTCTCCTTCCTGCCTGAGTCTGGAGTCTCAGCAGAGAATCCCTTCGGAATTCTATAGGACGTTGTGTCACCTTTGAGGACACACTGAGACTGGACGTTGCGCAAGCATAACAGGAACATGGAGCCAACTTCTCCCGACCTACCTCGGATCTAATTGACAGAGAAGAGGAGTGGGAAATAGAAAAGATCATTGCCCATAGGGGAAGAAAGGGAGCCCGTCAATTCCGCATCCGGTGGAAAGGATATGGCTCCGGTGATGACACATGGGAGCTGGAAGCTAACCTCAAAAATGGCCTAGAAATTTTGGAGGTTTATAAACGATCAAGGAAACTCTGAAAACCCCAGAACAATGACCACACCCCATGAATACTCCCTCGAATCTCCCCATGAATCCCCAAGACTCCACACCCCCTGTATACCCCCTCTCATGTCCGGAATCTTCATTCCTGAACTACCTCCTGTCCGAGGACACAGACTCCCCCCTATTTTTCAAAACACCCTCCTGGTATCGATCCTTGAATGCCCAGCCCTCTACCACTACCTCATCTCACACCCCCTCTATGATGAAGCACCCATCTTCCCCCCCCCCTTATCGCAGCCTTTCAACGACTCTCACTCTCTGTCAGACTCAATCACGAGAGAGCTCAAAGAAATCCGACACCAGCAGAATCACTCGATTATGCACTCAAATACTCTTTGGCTGAAGGACGAATCCAAATCTGTCAAACCCTCGCAGACCTTGGAATCTTCAGGATCATCAACACATTCTCCAGAGTTGCTTTGGCCCCCTATCTCCAACCCCTCCTCCGAGCCCTCACTGAGGAACAAGGAGAAAACTATCTCTTGGACCTCACCCATGACCATCTCGCCATTTCGCCCTCTTTCACCCCCATTGTCAAGAAACTTAACAGGACCAGCCACGCCCAGAACCCTCCCATCATGGGAAGTACTGGACCATTGCTTGGAGGAATTGCCATGGCCGAGAGGAGAATTAAAGATGCAGCCCTACAAATGACAGAAGGATTGGCCACGACCTCCATCCCCCAAACCCCCCAAGTTCTACCCATTCGAGATGGCCCAAAGAAGTCTCTATCATTGATTGAAGGAAGTGAGGGACAGAGCACAAGTTCGATCAGAGGAAAAGAAAAAGGAAAACAGAAAGAGGCGCTGTCCCCCGACCCCATTCCCATTTCCCCAAGACCCACACCTGGACCAACTCGCAGAAGTAGGAAGTCCAACAAACTCGCATGTTTCCAATGCGGAAGCATCAAACACTTATGACCCGACTGCCCTATTTACATGTGCCCATTTTGCCAGCGCAAAGCCCCGGGACATATCCAAAGGGAATGTCCCTCCAACCGATGTTCTTCCTGTAACGGAATGGGGCACTCGTCTGCTGAATGCTTCGACCCAGAAGACTTCAATGATGACAATGTCATCTTCAACGATGGGGACTCTGCAGGAGGTGACTTTAGGGGTTGAAGAGGGTCTTCAACGGATAGAAGAGGGTAATGTTACAAGTATCCACATTTCCGAAGGTTCCGGAACTGATTCCCGCGGTTCCGACACTGCCAAAGTACCTTCCCGCGGTTCCGAAGGTTCCGGAATTCCGGAACCATCGGAACTCTTCGACACTCTACCAGAATGGAACCCAGAAGATGGAATATCTCCGGAATGCTACTGGACTCTCTTTCTGGAAGACTATGCTCCATATGGTCATATGGAGATCCCCGTTCTTGAATCACCATCACCCTGTTCGTCTCTTCTTCCCCTTTTGTAACTCTGGCCATGTGCCTTTAGAACTTTTTGTCATGGACCTCCGCTCCTTCTTTTCGCCCCTTCTTCTGGCGACTGTGTTATCCCATTCCTACCACTGACCCCACGAGGCTGTTGTAACATACCATGTGTTCCGTTCCATTTCTCTTTCCATTCCGAGATGGTTCTGGACTGTATAAGTAGCTCATAGTCACCATGTACATTTCCCCAGCTAGATCTGTGCAATTATATGCAGTGTTTAGTCTCATCCTGCCTGAGTCTCGAGTCTCAGCAGAGAACCCCCCCGGATTTCTATAGGACGTTGTGTCGCCTTTGAGGACACACTGGGACTAGACGTTGCGCAAGCGTAACAATGCCTATCCACATAATGCAGACCTGTTCATGTTTGCATCACAAACAAGAATGAGGAGCAGCTGCTCAGGCAAACCCATATACTTCCTTCCATCCTCGTAACTCTTCACAAGTCAAATTCCAGAGATTCTTCAACCGTCGCTCAGCTCCTTACATCCACACTTCTCCATTCCGCGCATGCATCGAGGAAATCCCTGAGAATGACAAGTTACCAGAGATAGCAGTTCCGGGTGACTATCAGACACTGCCACCTCCTCGTCAATCTCCTCCTCGAGGGAATGACCCCAGTGACAACAGCTCCGACGACACAGACCCTGACTTGAGGTACTGGGACAATGATGATTTCCCTGGTGACCCTCCAGGCCCACCAGGTCATGGTCCTCTAGGACCACCTGGCCTGCCTGGCCCTGGCAGGAATCCCAGCAATGACCCGGACTATGATAGCAGTGACAACAATGACCCTGCCAATGTTTTGGCCAATCTGGCCGATGCTATTCATGGGCTCTCCCAGTCCAACAACTGTCACTCTGAAGACTCCAGTAGTCAGCACACCAAGGTTTGCAAACCTGACCAGTTTGATGATATGGAGCCGTGAAAACTCTGGACTTTCCTGGTCCAGTGCGAACTCAACTTTCAGGACTGTCCTAGGGCCTTCTGGACTGATCATGCCAAAGTCTCATATGCGCAGTCATATCTGAAAGGCATGGTGCTCAACTGGTTTGAACCCGACCTCCTCAACATCAGAGATCCCAACATCTGTCCGGTATGGATGGATAGCTATAGGGACTTTGTACTCGAGTTGAAGGAAAATTTTGGCCCACATAACCCAGTCAGAGATGCAGAACACCAATTAGACAATCTGACGATGAAGGACACCCAACGTATTAACAAATACATGGTAGAATTCAACAGGCTCGCTTCTCAAGTCCAGGACTACAGTAGTGGTGCTTTTTGGCACCACTTCTACAATGGTCTTCCAGACTGGATCAAGGACGAAGTCTCTCACGTTGGCAAGCCCGACACCCTTGCCAACCTCCAACGTCTTGCGCAGTCTATCGACATGCATTATTGGGAGCACAAGTCCAAAGTCAGTCACCAACAGAAGCCTTCCGGCCTCCAGAAAACGTCCTCCAATAACAAGCCTTCATCCAACAACAAGTCCGGTGGTAATAAACCCAACAACCAGAAGGGCAAGTCTGCAACTATGTCTCCCACCTCCAACTCCTCCCGCACCTCTCCACCAAAACCAGACCTCTTGTTGAAGCTTGTTAAGGATGGTAAGCTGACCATAGCCGAACGAAAATGATGCTTCGACAACAACCTCTGCATGTTCTGTGGCCAAAGTGGACATGTCGCGAAGGATTGCTCCAAGTCCACTTCTCAGGCATTCAAAGTGCATGCTGCTAAACCAACTCTGGAATCTAAACCAGAGGCCTCCACCGAGGTGAAAAAATAGAGCACGATCTCCAAAGCTCTGCACAGCCGGATGGTCGCATTGACACCATATGTGCACCAAAGGAGATCCATCTCAACGCGTCCACTCTTTCTGACCCTCAATCACTTATGCCATCTGTTTCTTTAGTCTCTCATTATATCTCTTCTTTCCCAGCACTTGTAGACTCTGGATCCTCCGATTGTTTTATAGATATGTCTTTTGTGAATAAATTTAACCTGTCCATCTATACGGTTCAACCTCTTCTCCTCTGTCTATTTGATGGCACCTCAAACTCAACAATTACTCAGGCTCTCGACCTCTCTGTCCTTTTTCCTCTGGTGATATCACTCCAATGACATTCTATGTCACTCTGCTAGATGGCTCCTGTTCCTTAGTTCTAGGACACAACTGGCTTACCTGCTTCAATCCATTGATTGACTGGGTTACAAGCAGTATCTCTTTCCATTCTATCAGCAGTCCAGTCCAGCACCCCCAAGCTCACCCTTGACGCCTAAGGTTTCACCACCTCCAGTTGTCCCTCTCACCTCTGATACACCGAAATTCTCTGACTGCAAGGCACTGCCAATCGCACTCATCAATGCTCTGGCATTCATGTTGGCTTGTCACCTACAGGGTTCCATTCAATTTAGCCTGCAGCTTCATCCTTAGAAAGGTGATCTCCAAGCCTCAGCGACCCAACCTCCTGAAGAAATTGATCTCTCTGGAGTTCCTCCGGACTATCACAACTTCTCTGACATGTTCAGTAAGCGGTGAGCTGACACTCTTGCCCCTCACTGAGAACACAATTTGAAGATTGATTTGGAAGAAGGTATCTCACCTCCCCTTGGTACCACCTACTCCCTCTCCCAGTCTGAGTTAGAGTCCCTCCATGTCTTCCTTGATGAATACCTCTTCATTGGTTTTATCTGACCCTCTTCCTCTGCTCATGCAGCTCCAGTCCTCTTCGTCCACAAGAAGGATGGTTCCCTCCATCTCTGCGTTGACTTCAGAGGCCTGAACAAGATTATGAAGAAAGACTGCTATCCACTTCCCTGCATTTCCGACCTTCTCAACACCCTGAGCCACGCTAAAATCTACTCCGAGATTGACCTTCAGCATGCGTACCACCTGGTCTGCATCACCAAGGGTGATGAATGGAAAACAGCCTTCCATACCCGATACGGCTCATATGAATGGTTAGTTATGCTGTTCGGTCTTATGAATTCCCCAGCAGCATTCCAATGGTTTGTTAATACCGTCTTTGCTGATCTGCTTGATGTCTGTGTGATTGTTTACCTCAATGATATCCTCATTTTCTCCGAAGACATGTCCTCTCACAAAGAGCATATCAAGGAAGTTCTCTGCTGTCTCTGGAAGCATGGCCTCTACACAAAACCCGAGAAATGTGAGTTTCATACGGACTCCACCGAGTATCTTGGTTACCAGATGTCCCCATCCAGACTTACAATGGCTCCGGACAAGGTTCAGTCGATTCTTGACTGGCCTGAGCCTTGGAAAGTCAAGGACATTCAATTATTCTTGGGCTTCACCAACTTCTACAGATGTTTCATTCATAACTACTCTGATATTGTCGTTCCCCTTACTCGCCTTACCTGCAAAGGAGTTCCCTGGCAATTCACTGACACCTGTTGCTCTGCCTTCAATGCCCTGAAAACCACCTTTACCTCTGCTCCTATCCTTACTCACTGGACTCCGGATGCTCCTATCATTGTCAAGACTGACGCCTCTGACTACACCACTGCTGGCATTCTCTCCATCAAATGTCCAGACAACAAGGTACAGCCAGTGGCCTACTACTCCCACACAATGATGTCCCCAGAGTTGAATTACGATACCCATGATAAGGAGCTTTTGGCAATTCATGAAGCATTCCAATCCTGGCATCATTACCTCGAAGGTTTCAGTACCCCTGTCAATGTGGTCACCGACCACAAGAATCTCGAGTATTTTGCCACAACTAAACTCCTCACCCAGCAGCAAGCACATTGATCTGAATATCTGTTGCAGTTCAACATGGTGATCCGGTTCTGCCCTGGCCACCTTGGCGAGAAGCCCGATGCCCTCACTAGATGCTGGGATGTCTATCCCAAAGAGAGAAATAAGAACTATGCTCACGTAAACCTGCACAACTTCTGACTGGTATTTACCCAAGAGCAACTTGCTGCATCCCTACAAGCTACCTACCTTGCTTACCCAGTCCTCCAGGCTAGCACCCTCTTCGACCTCAAAAAGCTCCACAGCAACATCCTCACCAGTCTCCCTTCAGATCCGCTAGCTGCTATCCATCTCTCCTCTTCCAATCATCCATTTGACTCTATCCCTTCCCACTGAACCATGAATGCTAATGGCTTCCTCTGTCTCGATGATCATATATACATCCCCGACATCGATGACCTCCAGCTTTGTGTCCTCCAGTTTAAGCATGACCACCCCATCTCCAGCCATTTTGGGCAAAATTGCACCTTGGAACTAATCTGTTGCGAATACACTTGGCCAGGCATCCAGACATTTGTCAAGGAGTACGTTGCTTCTTGTACAGCCTGTGCCCGCACAAAGGTTCCTTGTTATAAGCCCTATGGTCTTCTCAAACAGCTCCTGATCTCCGAGAAACTGTGGAATTCAATCTCCATGGATTTCATTGAGCAACTCCCAACCTCCTCCGGACATACAGCCATCCTAGTCATAGTTGACCATCTATCCAAACAATGTATCTTCATTCCGACTGACAACAAGATAACATCTCCAGAGTTGGCCAAGCTCTTCCTCCTCCATGTCTTCTCCAAGCATGGAGTACCCTCTCATATCATCTCCAATCGAGGCTCTGAATTCATCTCCCACTTCTTTCAATCTCTAGGCAAAGCACTTGACATCAAGCTCCACTTCACTTCCAGATATCATCCAGAAGGTGATGGACAGACCAAGCAAATGAACCAGACATTGGAACAATACCTTTGGATCTATTGCAACTACCAACAAGACAATTGGTCCGAACTCCTGCCCCTCATGGAGTTCGCCTATAACAATGCTCCGAACGCTTTCACTGGTGTCTCTCCCTTCTTCACCAACAAGGGTTATCATCCAAACATCTCTGTCCACCCTGAATGTGATTTGACATCTGCTCGCACCAGAGAATATTCGGTAGATCTTGATTCTCTCCATCAATTCCTATGCAAAGAGATAGCCATAGCCCAACAGCGATACCAAGGATCTGCCGACATCAAATGGACTTCTCCTCTGGACTTCAAAGTTGGAGATCAGGTTTTCGTTAAGGCTAAGTACTTCAATTCTACTCAACCATCTAAAAAGCTCTCTGAGAAGAATCTAGGTCCGTATCCCATCATTGCCCAAGCCGGTTCCCTCTCTTTCACCCTATGACTACCTGACTCTATGAAGGCCATACATCTGGTCTTTCATGTCTCACAGCTAGAACCTGCATTTTCAAACACCATTCCAAATCACATTCAACCTCCATCACCTCCAGTAGAAGTTGATGGCGAATCTGAGTATGAAATCACTGAGATCCTCGACTCCAAAATGGACTGCAGACGAAAGAATTGCAAAATCCTGTATTTAGTCCGGTGGTCTGGCTATGAAGGTACCGACGAAGAAACATCCTGGTTGTTAGCGACAGAACTCGACCACAGATCGGAACTTGTTTTCGACTTCCATTCCCGGTATTCAGATAAGCCTGGTCCTCATATTCCTTGATCTGTTCTCTTTACTTAGATTTCTTTAACTCATTGACTTTTCTGACAATACTCCAATGTTTTCATTATACTCACTCCGATCTTTGTTTCTTTAAACTTACATTTACAAAAAAGAACCAAAAAAAAGAAAACAGACAAAATACACTACTTGTACATTACAAGGAGGACAATGGTGGTCTACTGACCCCCCATCTCCATGTCCTTCTCTCCTTCTCCATCTATGTCTGTTACACTTGCGCAACGTCTAGTCCCAGTGTGTCCTCAAAGGCAACACAATGTCCTATAGAAATCCTAGGGATTCTCTGCTGAGACTCAAGACTCAGGCAGGATGAGACTAAACACTGTGTATAATTGCACAGATCTAGCTGGGGAATGTACATGATAACTTATTAGCTACTTATATAGGCTGGAACCATCTCGGAACAGAAAGGCAATGGAACAGGACACATGGTATGCTACAACAGCCTCGTGGAGTCAATGGTAGGAATGGGATAACACTATCGCCAAAAGGAGGGTGAAAGGAGGAGTGGAGGTCCGTGACAAGAACAGTTCTCTGGGCACATGGCAAGAGTTACAAAAAAGGAAGAATAGAGGAACAAGGTGAATCAAGAATAGGAATCTCCATATGGCCATATGGAGCATAGTCTTTGGGGAATAAAGTCCAATAACATTCTAGGGGTAATCCATCTTCAGGCTTCCATTCTGACAGAAGAGTATTGAAGAGTTCCGGTGGTTCTGGAATTCTGGAATCTTCAGAATTGCAGGAATGTACTCCAGAAGGGTCAGAACTGTGGGAAGAAGTTCTGGAACCTTCGGAACTGTGCTTACTTGTAACATTACCCTCTTCTATCCATTGAAGACCCTCTTCAACTCCTAAAGTCACCTCCTGCAGAGTCTCCATCATTGAAGATGACATTGTCATCATTGAAATCTTCTGGGTCAAAGCACTCAGCAGAGGAATGTCCCATTCCATTACAGGAGGAACATCGGTTGGAGGGACATTCTCTTTGGATATGTCCAGGGGCTTTGTGCTGACAGAAGGGGCATGTGTAGATAGGGCAGTCAGGTTGCAGATGTTTGATACTTCCACATTGGAAGCATGCAAGTTTGTTGGACTTCCTATTCCTGCGAGTTGGTCCTGGGGCAGGTCTTGGGGAAATGGGAATGGGGTCGTGTGACAGTGCCTCTTTCTGTTTTCCTTTTTCTTTTCCTCTGATCGAACTTGTGCTCTGTCCCTCACTTCCTTCAATCAATGATAGAGACTTCTTCAGGCCATCTCGAACGGGTAGAACTTGGGGGGTTTGGGGGATGGAGGTCATGGCCAATCCTTCTGCCATTTGTAGGGCTGTGTCTTTAATTCTCCTCTCGGCCACGGCAATTCCTCCAAGCAATGGTCCAGTGCTTCCCATGATGGGGGGGTTCCGGGCATGGCTGGTCCCGTTAAGTTTCTCAACAATGGGGGTGAAAGAGGGCGAGATGGCGAGGTGGTCATGGGCGAGGTCCAGAAGGTAGTTCTCCCCTTGTTCATCAGTGAGGGCTCAGAGGAGGGGTCGGAGGTAGGAGGCCAAAGCAACTCTGGAGAATGTGTTGATAATCCTGAAGATTCCAAGATCTGCGAGGGTTTGACAGATTTGGATTCGTCCCTCAGCCAAAGAGTGTTCGAGTGCATAATCGAGTGATTCTGCTGGTGTTGGATTTCTTCAAGCTCTTTCGTGATTGAGTCTGACAGAGAGTGAGAGTCGTTGAAAGGCTGCGATAAGGGGGGGGGGGGAAGATAGGTGCTTCATCATAGAGGGGATGTGAGACAAGGTAGTGGTAGAGGGCTGGGCATTCAAGGACTGATACCAGGAGGGTGTTTTGAAAAATAGGGGGGAGTCTATGTCCTCAGACAGGAGGTAGTTCAGGAACGAAGATTCCGGACATGAGATGGGGTATACAGGGGGTGTGAAGTCTTGGGGATTCATGGGCGGATTTGAGGGAGTATTCATGGGGTGTGGTCATTGTTCTGGGATTCTCAGAGTTTCCTCAATCGTTTATAAACCTCCAAAATTTCTAGGCCATTTTTGAGGTTAGCTTCCGGCTCCCATGTGTCATCACCGGAACCATATCCTTTCCATCAGATGCAGAATTGACAGGCTTCCTTTCTCCCCCTATGGGCAATGATCTTGTCTATTTCCCACTCCTCTTCTCCGTCAATTAGTTCCGAGGTGGGTCGGGAAAAGTTGGTTCCATGCTCCCATGTTTCCACATAAGGGGTTAGTAGGCTGGCATGGAACACGTTGTGGATTTTCCATGTTGGGGGGAGGCGGAGCTGGTAAGCTATGGGAGAGATTACTTTTTCGATTTCGAACGGTCCTTCTCATTTGGGGGCTAGTTTTCTGGCTGGGTAGTTTGTTTTTGATTGGTTGCTTCCAACCATACTTTGTCTCCAACTTTCCATGGGGTAAATGTGGATCTTTTTCGCCTCTCCATAAACATTCTTGCTCATTCATGTGCCGCTAGTGCCTCTTTTCGAGAGTCTTCCAATCTAGTTAACCTCATTTCCAATTCCGGAACAAATGTTTTTCCGATTGGTGGATAGGCTCGGGGTTGATATCCCATGATCAGTTCGAATGGGGATTTCCGAGTGGAGGAATGGGTTGCTGAGTTGTGATGAAATTCGGCTAATGGAAGGAGCGGAACCCACTGAGCCGCTGATCCATTGCAAAAGATGCGGAGGTAGGTTTCAAGTTCCTGATTCATTCGTTCAGTTTCTCCATCTGTCTGGGGATGGTAGGCAGATGACAGGGCAACGTTGTACTGGAGTAGTCGTGCTAGCTCTCTGGCAAAGACAGATGCGAATTGGGGACCCCTGTCCGAGATGATTCTGTCATGGAGGCCAAATCTCTTAAACACATGGTCGAAAAAGAGTTGGGCAATTCCTTGTGCATTGATGGTTTTGGAGCAAGGGCAGAAAATTACCCCCTTCGAAAGGCCATGGTCGACCACGACCATAACAGAGTCCATCCCAGAGACAGGAGGTAGTCCTGAAATAAGGTCAACGGAGATCTGTTGAAAGGGTCGAGATGCTGACGAGTTTAAGGGCATCAGAGGGGGGGACGTAGGATGGGTGTTTACTTTGTTGGCTTGACAGGTAGCACAACCTGCAATGAAGCGCCGCAGAAATGTGGACATCCCTGGCCACCAGAAATCTTTTTCCAGAGCAGCAAGTGTTCTGAAGTGACTCATGCATCCACCTGCTGGGGAGTAGTGTAGGTCATGAACTAGTTTTTGGCAAGCGGGTTCCGGGATAAATAGGCGTCCCTGGAAATGGAGTTCTCGGTTTACAAAGGTCCAGTCAGACAGCTTTGTTCTTGGAAGTGGGGTGGTATCATTATACATTTTCTCAAGTGTGACGAGAACGAATGGATCAGAAGGAGTAGATTTTGCAATTTTATCTGTTAAGGCGAGGCCGATCTGTTTACAGAATAGGTCTTCTGGAAGGAGAACAACTTCGGCATTGTCTGACTCTGTGGGTATGTCGTCTTTTCTCGAGAGGGCATCGGCAGGACCCATGTGTGTTCCTGGTACATGTGTGAAAGTGAGGTCGAAGTCTTGGAGGAACATTTGCCATTGAGCATGGCATTGTGATAGTCGATGGGGGGCTCTGAAGTAGGTGAGGTTTTTGTGATCAGTGAGTATTTGGACCACATGTCGAGCTCCAAGTAGATGGTGTCTCCAGTCTTCAAGGGCATGAATAACTGCCAGTAGTTCTCTGTTGTATATATCATAATTCTGTTCTGCACTTGACAGAGTGGTTGATCTGTATGCACATGGGTGGAGGTCCCCATTGGAGTCTTTTTGCATGAGGACTCCTCCTGTGGCTAGGAGTGAAGCGTCCATCATTACAAAGTATGGGTGTTCCGAATTTGGCTGTCTTAGGACCGGAGATGTGGAGAATACTAGTTTCATGTCTTCAAAGGCATGTTGTTCTTTTTCCGTCCAAGTCCAAAGCTTATCCTTCCGCATAAGTTCATTGAGTGGGGCAACTCTTTGGGCGAAATTTGAGATGAATCTTTGATAGAAGTTGCAGAATCCTAGGAAGGATCTTACAGCTTTAACTGAGTTGGGGGGTTTCCATTCTTTTATGGCTCGGAGTTTGGTTGTATCCATTGCAAGTTCTCCTGGTCAAACTGTTAGGCCAAGGTAATCCATAGTTTGAGAGTCAAAGGTGCATTTCTGGAGTTTACACCTAAGTCCTAGACTTCTAAGTCATTCCAGGACCTTGATAGTCCTTTCTCTGTGTTCAGACGGGTCAGAAGAGTGGATGGCTAGATCATCCATGTAGATGATTAGCCACCCTTCTGCGAGGTAATCCCCGAAGGCATCATTCATGAATGCCTGGAAAGTGGCAGGAGAGTTGCATAACTCAAAGAACATTACGGTTGGTTCGAACAGTCCAAAGGGGGTGATGAAGGCTGCTTTCCATCGATCCTCTGGCACTATTTGTATATTGTGGTATCACCATTGGATGTCCATTTTGGTGAAGATAGTTGAGTTCCCTATCTGTTTGATGATGGACTAGATGTTTGGTTGGGGATAGGCGTTCTTTATAGTGTGCTCATTGAGGTATCTATAATCTTGGCAGGGTCGGAGTTTTCCATCCTTCTTATCAACAAAGAAAAAGGGTGCTGCTTGGGGGGATTGCGACAGTTTGATTCGTCCATTTGCCAGATTTTCTTCCACAAACTTTTTACAGGCCTCTTGTTCAGGAAGAGACAGGGGGTAGGCTTTGGCTCTCTTTGGAATGAACATTTCCTTCAATTTGATGGTATGATCATATGCTCGTGAAGGGGGTAGAACATTTGGGGGGTTTTCTTCAAATATGTCTTTGAAGTTTTTATAATCTTTTGGTAACTCCCTTTTTTCCTGCTTTTTCTCCATCTCTAGTTCTGTGGATAGTGTTGTTTTCATGATGTATTCTTCGGTGATTTCATATCTTTCACAGTATGATGCGTGGGTTTCAAAATCAGGATCTTTTCGGAGGTATCTTATGAGGTATCTTCTTTCATCTTCTTTGTTCTCCTTTAAAGCTTGTTTCTGGTCTTGGCTTGGTAGTTGGAGGGTTACTCTTCCTGTTGCCCAGTCTATGTCTGGATTTTGTTCCCTAAGCCAGTTCATTCCTAGAATGACATTCTCCTTGCTGGCTGGGAGGAGATGGAACATTTGGCTTTTCATCACATTTCCAATATGAAAGGTGATCATTGTTCAGAATCAGATAAGTCCTGCTTGATTTGTAGTTCCATCTGCGTTAATAGCCCTGATGGGTTGTGCTATTCTTTTCATAGGTAGATTGTTTCTTTTGGCAAAGTCTAAGTTTATGAATGAGCCAGTTGCTCCATAGTCAATCAAGGCAGTGGTTTTGGCGGTGGTCCTTCTGGATATTTCAAGTGAGATGGGAATGAGTATTGATTTTGGGTCACTTGATACTAATACAGAAGAAAAGTTAGGGGGGCAGAAAGCTGACTTCTGTCCCCTCTTTAAAAATCCGAAAAGCCTTTGTCCTTGAGTTCAATCTTTGCAATCGTTTCTTTACCCTCTTTGGAATCTTCAAAGCATTCTTTGAGTATCTGGAGTACCTCTTTCTCATCCACCTGCTTTTCTCCTGGTTGTTTCACATATTCATCGATGGGTCCTTTCTTTGTTTCAATGGTTTGGACCCTGGCTGGGTTCCTGGGGGGATGTGGTGATGGGTTTCCTCTTTTTGGATGGTTCCTAGTGGAGCATCCGACTTTATGACAGATGAAGCACCTATTTTCCCTGATGTGGCGAGCTCTTTCAGTGGGGGAGAGCATTCGTCATCCTAGAGCAGTGGTTTGAAGGGCATCTATATCCATGGCATTTGGATCTCAGTTGTTGGTTCGTCCATAGTCTGTTCTTCCTTTCCGGATGTTTTTTATCCAATCCTGTTGCCAGGCAAAGGCAGCAGCTTTTTCTGACCATTCTTTCCATGATGCAGGCTCTTTTTCCATTCCCAGGATCCATTCTGTGAGATCTGGATCTAGTCCTTTCATGTAGCATTCAATCAGAGCATTTTGATCTGTGATTTCTGATTTAGATACAAGGAGTCAGAAGTTGGTGTTAAATTTGTTGAGGGAATCAAGTTCTTTCCCTTTCATTGTGATTTGATGTAACTTCCGTCGGGAGTCAGCAGTGGTGTGCTTGTCTGAGAAGATCTCTAAGAATTCATTC
This sequence comes from Austroboletus eburneus, assembly GCA_038090175.1. Classification (NCBI taxonomy): domain Eukaryota; kingdom Fungi; phylum Basidiomycota; class Agaricomycetes; order Boletales; family Boletaceae; genus Austroboletus; species Austroboletus eburneus. The sequence goes on along the minus strand of JBBPMF010000527.1, from coordinate 5,279 downwards.
TTGAATTCGCTCCAGGTGGCTTTATCTAGAGTAATGGTTCCAGAGTCAAAGTTTTCATATGCAGCTTCAGCGAACTGCTTTCCCCACCCTCTTGACATCCTGTTGAGGGTGGTATAGATCTTCTTTAAATCGTCATACTTATCCTTGTTCATGAGGAAGTATGCATCCATGGCTCTGATCCAGAATTTGGCATCAGATGCTTCTCCTGAGAACTCTTCTGAGAGTCCGGCTTTGAGTTCAGCCATTTCTGAGTGGTCCAGATTGGGGAGAGGGTTGATCTGAGGGGTAGGGGTGTTGTGGGCAGAGGAGAATGGAGTTCTTCGAGACAGATGAGATCTTGATGGAGGAGGAGGGGTTCCACTTTGAGTGAAGTGGGGTTGGTTCCTTCTGAGGGTCTCGGAGATGGACTCAAGTCTTGATCGTTCTCTTCTGTCTATTTCATCCTCAGAGTCCTTTTGAGCAGGGTCTTTCCTGTATCCATACAAAATGGTGGGCAACTAGTGGGGTGCCTTGCTGCGTGGTAGCAGAAGTATGAGGAGAGCTAGATCTTTTGTTACACTTGCGCAACGTCTAGTCCCAGTGTGTCCTCAAAGGCAACACAATGTCCTATAGAAATCCTAGGGATTCTCTGCTGAGACTCGAGACTCAGGCAGGATGAGACTAAACACTGCATATAATTGCACAGATCTAGCTGGGGAATGTACATGGTAACTTATCAGCTACTTATACAGGCTGGAACCATCTCGGAATGGAAAGGCGATGGAACAGGACATATGGTATGCTACAATGGCCTTGTGGAGTCAATGGTAGGAATGGGATAACACTATCACCAAAAAGAAGGGCAAAAGGAGGAGCGGAGATCCATGACAAGAACAGTTCTCTGGGCACATGGCAAGAGTTACAAAAAAGGAAGAATAGAGGAACAAGGTGAATCAAGAATAGAAATCTCCATATGGCCATATGAAGCATAGTCTTCGGGGAATAAAGTCCAATAACATTCTAGGGGTAATCCATCTTCAGGCTTCTATTCTGACAGAAGAGTATTGAAGAGTTCCGGTGGTTCTGGAATTGTGGAAATGTACTCCGGAAAGGTCGGAACTGCAGGAAGAAGTTCTGGAACCTTCGGAACTGCGCTTACTTGTAACAATGTTGGCTTCCACACTGGTTTCCTCTGTCTTCATTTCCTTTTCTTTTCCTTTTCTTTCTCCTTACCCTTCCCAGCCACCTCTGCTGCTTCCTCTGCCAGCAACCTCAGCTCCTCCGGCTCTGATGTCCCCACCTCCGACCCACTCACATCCCACTCCCAGTCTTCCTGCTCCCACCACTCCCGGTCCTCCCATTCCCATCACTCCAGCTGAGTAGCGACCAGCTCCTGCTGGCTCGCAACCAGGAGGGTGATCACCTCCTTGATATCGTGGAGGGCCACATTCTGGTCAGCAAGCCTCCAGAACTGCTGCCGGGTCACTGACGCAAGCTCCAGGATGGAGTCTCGCTGCCCCGAAGGGCCAGCAACTGGACTCACCTCTGTGTCCATCCTCATCTTCTTCCTTGGTGGCACCCTCACATACTCCCTTTTTCTCTTCAGCGCCACCATCTCCACCACCTCCTCATTGTCATCATTGTCATCATCATCTCCAGTCGGAGTCAGCCCCAGGCATTCACAATGCATCTTGATTGTGGCACATGCCACACAGGATGTTGCCTTCTTCCCCAGTGCCAGTGTGCACTGAGTGTTTAGCTGGATGCATCTCTTGCAGGCATCCTCCAGCTGCTCAACTTTCTCATTCACCACCCTTGCCTTCCCCTTGCCTTTTGGACAGGGCTTGGGTCAGGCCGGTGCCTGCCTCTGCTCCATGTCAGCGAACCTCTGATCTTGGCGATAGCCACTTATCTCCGGTGCCTTGGAATGTTGCTGCGCTGCAACCTTCTTAGCCCTTCTCTTGGCTTCTGCTTCCTCCTTCCTTAGGCACTCGGCCTCCTCCGCTTTGCACCTTGCTTTTTCTTCCGCCTTCTTCTTCTTCTGCTCCTTCTCCTGATAATGCCACTCCTCCTTCTCTCACTTCCTCTTTTTCTCAGTCGTCCACCGGCAGCGCTCCTGGTGTTTTGCCAAGGCCAAGGCCTCGTCATTGTCGTTGTTCTCTAGGAGCTGGTCATTGGACCAGGAGGCAATGTCAGGGTAAGAAGTTGCAGAAATTGTTGTCGTGGTCGAAGACATGGTAGTGGTTTGAAGAAAAGAAGCAAAGCCGAGTTCCCTGCCTTATATATCCAATCCAAACCCTGATCCCACCTTGCTTAGCCCTCCACCACTCCACTTTGACCACCCCAGTCAATTCACATTGTCACGACTCTGCAGATGGTTCCCATGGCCTTCAGGGGTTCAGGCCTAAGAGGGGGATACTGTCATATCCCAGATTTCAACCAAGTCCCCTTCGGCCATCTCTGAGGCTGTACGACTGCCTCCAGTGATCTTACTCTGGAGTTGAAGCATTCCATTGCTAAGTCTTCCCTGGTCTCTCATCCATTCCTCCATATCTGATCCTATGCTCTTTCCCTATACATTACACTTACGTTATTCTCTTATACTTCCTTGTTCGCTATTTAGTTAGCCTCCATTCTATACTGTTGTGCTCAGACAAGGAAGCATAGCCCTGGCTGTGCAACTTGCCAGCACAGTAGCAGTTCCTTTGTATTCTCTGCACGACCCTAGCCTTTCCTTCTTCAAAACTCCGACCTCCATATATAAATCCATGTACCCTTAGCTTAGACCTCAGTTCGAATATCAACTTAATCACCTGCCTTACTTCTCCACCATTGATTTCATATTGGTGTTCTCTTGCCTGAGTCTAGACGACTCACCTCCAATCCTCTGACCCTCCGGCCTTTGACCCTCTAGTAAATTAGCAACAGTGAACTCGAACAAGGGCGCATCACATAAGGTGAAGCCAAAGTCACTTTTCAAACCATACACCTCCAGCATTCCAGAGATCAGTACCTGGACCTCCGTGGGACTGGATTTAACAGGCTACAACAATGTTCAAATCAAAGATGGACATCAATGGAAAGCCACCTTTATCACCCATAAAGGACTCTTTGAACCAACCATAATGTTCTTTGGTCTCACCAACTCTCCTGCCACCTTTCAAAGGTTCATGAATGACTCCTTCCACAATATGATCGCTGAAGGATGGCTTGTCATCTATATGGACAATCTCCTCATCTTCTCCCCTGATGAGAAAACCCACACTGAACAAACCAAGCGTGTTCTCCAGCGCATGAAGGAACTTGACCTTCACCTCAAACTCAAGAAAGGCAACTTTGTCTCCAAAGAAGTTGAATACCTCAGAATGATTGTTAAACCTGGTCAACTTGCCATGGACCCAATCAAGCTTGATGGGATTGCATCCTGGCCCACCCCTGAGAAACTCCACGATGTCCAATCCTTCCTCAGTTTCACCAATTTCTACCAGCAATTCATCCCTGATTACTCCTCTGTCACCTGCCCCCTCATCAACCTTACCAAGAAAACCAGTCTCTGGGCCTGGTCCCCTGAATGCCAGAAATCCTTTGATCGCCTCAAAGAACTCTTCCTCACATGACCCATCCTCCAACTTTCCAACCTCTCCGCTCCATTTGCTATTGCAATGGATGCCTCCAAATTCACCTCAGGCACTATCCTCCTCCAGACTGATACCAACAGGGATTGGCACCCCTGTTCCTATCTCTCCCAGTCATTCTCCCCAGCAGAATGAAACTACGATATCTATGATCAGAAACTCCTCGCTATCATGCAAGCTCTGAAATCCTGGTGCCATTATCTCCCTGGCAGCTTCCACCTGGTTCAAGTCTTTACAAACCACAAGAACCTGACCTACTTCTGGTCAGCACAGAACCTCAACTGCCGACAAGCCCATTGGCTTCTCGACCTCGCAGATTTTGATCTGACCATGATCCACATTCCCAGTAAACTCCTTGCCAGTCCTGATGCTCTCTTCCGCTGCCCTGATCTCATCCCCTCAGATAACACTGACAATGAAGGAGTTATCCTCCTTCCCCCGTCCTTGTTTGTCAATGTTGTTGATGCCATGCTCCAAGAACACATCTCATCTCACTCCAAGATGGATCCCTTTGTCCTCAAAGCCCTCCAATCCCTTGATGGTACTATTTCCCCAGCCTTTAGGTCCTGCCTGTCCAACTGGCAATACAAAGACAGCATTCTTATCTTTCAAGGACACATCTACATTCCACCCGATGAATCTCTCCGGCGCTCCATCCTCCAGCACTGCCATGATCATGAGACTGCTGGTCACCCTGGTTATCTCAAAACTCATCAGCTCATTGCCGCCAAGTTTTGGTGGCCAGGCCTTGCTCAATACATATGAAAATACATTGAAGGTTGTGCCTCATGTCAATAACACAAGGCCAACACCCACCCCACTGTCCCTCCTCTCACCCCCATTTGCTCCTCATGCACCTGCCCCTTCCAGCAGATCTCCTGCAATCTGATCACCAACCTCCCTGACTCCTCAGGTTTTGATACTCTCTTGGTCATGGTCGACCATGGCCTTACTAAGGGGGTAATTCTCTGCCCCACCAAGAAAACCATCACTGCCAAAGGGGTTGCAGCCCTCTTTTTCCACAAAATCTTTCTCTGATTTGGTCTTTAAGACAGAATTATCTCAAATTGAGGCCCTCAGTTCACCTCTGCCTTTGCCAAAGCATTGAGAAAAGCTCTCAACTACTTCCTTGCACTCTCCACTACATACCACCCCCCAGACCAATGGTGAAACCGAATGGATTAGCCAGGAAGTCAAGACTTACCTCCGCATCTTCTGTGGAAGTAACCCCACCACATGGTCCAAACTCATTCCCCACACCGAGTTTGCTCACAATCACCATCCCCACTCTGTCACTGGACAGATCCTGTTCTACTTCATGATGGGGTATAAACCCCGTGCCCTTCCCTCGGTTATCACTGACTCCCACATCCTGTCATATCCCAAATTCTCGCTAAGTCCCCTCCGCTCCTCCGTGTGCATTACTTCCGCTATTCCGCTCCTATGACCTCCGCTACTCCGTGTCCGCTCTACTTCTTGCGCTCATGTACGTTATGTTACGTTTCCCTTTGTTCTCTTCGTAGTTAGTCTCCATTCCCTCACTGCGGTGCTCAGGGTAAGGCGCACAGCTCCGGCTGTGCGACTGACCGGCACAGCAGCGGTACTCTGTTACCTCCGTCGCTCTGACCCTGACTTTACTACATTCGGACTTTGACCTCCGTATAT
>JBBPMF010000526.1:0-24052 GCA_038090175.1 Austroboletus eburneus | reverse complement strand
AAATGATCATGCTTTACTCAACGTACAGCGGCCGAAAATCCAAGGGACCAAAAAATAGGTATGCGTGCTACAATATCTGGGATCCAGTCCACGGCCGACGAAAGGCCCACGATTAGTCGCCATGCAGATCGATATATTGCCATGACAGAGGGCCCATATTTGTGTCTTAGCGGGTCATCGGGTGAGTCTTGCAATGCCTGGGAGAAATAACGCCTGTGGATGTTGAGGAGTACTTAGGGGAGTAGAAATGTGGATCAGGTCCTGAAACTTAACTAAGAAAAAGATCTCACCCTGCTCTTTCGACACGAGAACAAGGAGCTGCTGCAGGACAACCTGCGGTTCAGCTTGTATATCTCGATCACGTTGGAGTTGCAGGCGCGAAGGGATCGGGAAATCGCGAACCCTGCGATCTAATTCCAGTATGGTGTTGTACGTGGGGATTTTCGCGCCAAGCGCACCGACCAATATTTCATGCAACAATCTGGCAAATCTCCACGTCCAAGAATGCCCTATCGGCAATCAGACACCCTTTCTCAATAAATGAGTTCAACCTTACTTACAGCCTATCTCCAGCTCCCCCTTGTCGTTCGTCACCGGGGATTCTTCGTCGGGATAAGGCACGTCTATCCAATCCAGCGAAAAACTTGGTGGACGCCCAGCGTAAAAGCTCTGAGACTGTGCGTAAATCTATGTCAGATGAAGACAGGCGTTACGAGCTTACGAGAAGTGTGTCCATCAGAAACAGTTGCCAGAAAAGAGTACTCCGCTTCTGGACAACACTCTTCTCAAGCTGAAAGCGTGCACTATGAAGGTCTTGGTGTATGTTTAGGTAATCTGAGTAGGAAGAGTCGAAAGAAACGTACGAAGCCCCATCTACACATACGTGAGTCCACAGTCAAGGTGATCCAGGAGGCACGTACCCGATATGCAAGCTTGACCGCGAAACCAATTAGGATATATGTTCGACTTGGGTCCATTTGTATGTCACTTAAATAGTGCCACTGAAGGTTATGTTCCTGTTTCACCAGTTTCAATAGGAATAAGTTGTACTGCAGGCGTACGAAATTGACGTACCACTGCAACGATTGCATGTAATGTCGTGGTCGTCCACGGCGGGCTAAAGTCCAGCGCCACGCGAGATAAAATGTAGTACTCGAAAGCTTCAACGCTATTAGCGGACTGATTGGTATCATAGAGTGATGCAAGAGCGAAGACACTGAAAAGAAGCGCCAGGTAGTGAGGGCCTGGTATTTCTTCGTAGGAACTGTATAGAAAAGTAAGTCACAGAAAGTGGTGAGATGGGACTACCTACTTTGCATGATACACGTTCCCTAGTATCTCGTCAAGCAGCTCATGACGCTTGAGTGGATGCCACCTAGAGATTGTCAATTCCGTCTTTTAAAAAGACAAGGCGAATGCATACAATGTTCGACCCCACTCCAGGTATATGTTACACAACCGGACGGCTTCCTGAAATGGTGGGCGGTGGTCCATCACAATTCGTCGCAGCTCATCATCAGTCGTAGTAATATCTTGTTCGAGTGGCGAAGCCTTGATCACACAAGATGGGAGACGTGAATTCTGCACTAGGGTCGTCCATGTTGGCGATATCTCAAAGGGACGCTAGATGGGGAAGGTCATTCGTATAGGGCGCCACACGAAGACGAGGGATCAGAGTTACCCCTATCAGATACTGGACCGATATACGTATTGTCAGAATCTGCAACATCAGAGTAGATTGAGGGGCATACTTCTGTGCGAGCTGTACTACTCATGAAACTAGTTTCCCCTCGGAGGCCAATGGTGAGCGTTCCTGGCGAGTGCAACGTCATACCATATCATTGAAAGATGTTGAAATTACATACCGAAAGCATCGATGACAGTATCTGTTTCGGGCTCGTTGGAGGATGTTTTAGCGGGAAATGGATCTGATGACGTTTTCTCGGCCCTGGAAGTGGATGAGGTGGCACCCGATAATAAAGGATGAGGAATATTGGATGTCTGCGCATGTGCACGTTGAAGGGCCTCTTCCAGCACGCGAATGCGTGCAGTCGTTGAATCAATCTTCTCATGTAATTCTGCGGTGTTCGTGAGGATTAACCTGAAATATCAATATTTTATCTAGTACTATCAGGAAGGAGTATAAGAGCGCCCACCGATTGCCCTTGCCCACGGTAAGTGATCCTTCGGAGGAAGTTAGTTTGAGCATGAATCAGAAAAATGACATTGTATTACTACCTGTAGGACATATGGCTCCACATCCACGCTTGACGCAAGTCTCGCAAGGGACCTAGCAAAAAAGTATGTATCAATTTCGATTAATAAGGGCGAAGAAACGAACCTTGCGATCGCAACGGAGCTTGAGGCTGTCGCAGAGTCGCATGATAATCATGTGAAGCGCATCACCTCGGATTAAGCTAGTTGAAACATACCGTCTACATTCCGCGCAGGACGTGGGTACACGACCGGGCTTCTTGCGCTCTCTTTGCATTAGGGCATTTGCTTCTGGGCTGCTCATTTTTGGGAGCTTGCCATCGATCAGAACGGTGTGGTTGAAGCGGCTGTGCGCACAGTGCCGGGCTCATGGGCGGCCGGCAAAGCCCGACTCAAATTGGCTGTAATATTTACAGAGTCCGGCGGTAGGTTATAGACCAATGTGATTTTTAAAACAGGCTACTACTCGCATTAGTTCTGGTCTGACCGCTATTTCAGCGAAAAGACTTGAAGGTGAGTGAAAGCGCACGTTCACCCCATAACCACATGTTAGACGCTGCTTGAATGCGTGGTTTGTCGACAACTTCATCACCCCTAGATCCACTTCTGAAAGGGTCGTGTTTGGGTCAAATCAAGATACTGCTGTCTTATTACTGGTCAATACCAATTATCCCCACCGACTCCAACGGCCCATGAATCATAAATACTTAGTAACGGGCGTCATTGGAATCTCCTCAGAAAATATTTACCCCGTTCGGCGAAGGGGACTTATATCGTAATGCTCAAGACTCCCCTTCACTCGTTGCGTCACTGGGGTCAGTTGAACTGAATCATACGCCTCAGTGTTTCTGCTTCGTCTGCTTACTCAATGATTTCAAATACAAACATGCTTAGTTCATATGTGTGCGATAGACAATAAAGCGCTAGAGCGATCACGGAACTGGTGATGTAAGTAGGCCGGACTGGGGCTGCGCCAGATATTGGCGGTTCGCCTTGCCGTACTAAACTTTCGATAGGCGCCGTGCATGATCCCGTGTTCCATTCCATGCCGGGAATCGTATAACGGAGTAGCCGAAAACCTTGAACACTACTGGCAGTTAGGCTTCAATGACAGTGTGGAGCATTGCCAAATGCGTTGCAGCGAAGTTGGATTCTGCCAAGAAGTTCCACCCTGAACGCAAGGAAGACATGAGGCCCATCGCTAAGTATACCGCAAGCTGTTTTATTGATTCAGTCATCGAATGCCTGTCCATCCCAATACTTACCGTGTCACGCCACAGGAGTCTAGGGAGAACTTCGGGATCCCTTAGCGACCAGACGATAACGGCAATCCCATGATCCCCGGCCCGGGACTCGAACCCACTGTTTGCTCGTCTTACTACTTCGAATTGGCGCTACGTCGTCCTCGGAAGTTCCGTCGCGTTCCGAGCGTTCGAGACTCGGCAATTATGATATCCGCTGGCGATGCGCGGAATTCTTGACGTGTCTGGTCAGGACCTGTGACTCCTGGCACAGAGAATGTGTCCATTTTAGTCCGTTATTCGGTTGCCCACACTTCAGGGTTGATAGTGCCTTATTCCATTCCACACTTAAAGGTCGAGCGTCATGTGGAGTATGGTCCAGCCTTTCCAGCGTTTACCTCTCGCAGAATGGCTGATCCCTCGCCCGCCCCTACCTCGTCGTCTGACCAGCAGTTGGCCCCACCAGTGACTGTTAGCGGTTTTTCGACGTTGGCGCCGTCGTCCGTAGATCCTACAGATGATATAATTCCCGCGGCCCACACCCATCGCACGTTAATTCTGTGCTTCGATGGCACTGGCGACCAGTTCGACAGAGACGTAAGTTTTCCCTGAGATACTCTCCCTTTCAGTCTTCTAACGCCCTGTCGACAGAACTCGAACATCATCCAGTTTTTCTCTATGTTGAAAAAAGATGACCCCTCTCAGCAGATGGTTTACTATCAGGTCAGTTGTTAACTTCAGGGGAGTGCGGCTTTCATAATCAGGTGTCTTCGGCAGGCTGGCATCGGTACCTACACTATCCCCCAGATAGCAACCCCCTTCATGGCTAAACTGTCCAAGACCATCGATATGATGCTTGGTAATCATCTGGACGCACATGTGATGGGTACGCCGCACTATCTTCCCCTCGGAGTTCTTCACGGCATTCATATCTGCGGCAAACTCTAGGCGGTTACGAGTTCTTGATGCAAAACTGTACGTGAAATTTCTTCGTCCAGCGACCGCACTGAGCTGACCGCTTGTTAGATGCCGCGGGCGATAAAATTTGCATCTTTGGGTTCTCGAGAGGGGCCTACACTGCTCGAGCGCTCGCTGGCATGTAAGTCTTGGCGTGTTCCCAACTTTTCCATTTTTATGGTTAATTTTTTTCTGTCATGCAGGATTCACAAGGTCGGCCTATTACCCCGAGACAACCATCAACAAGTTCCTTTTGCGTACAAGATGTACTCGCAGGACGATGCCACTGGATGGAGTCAAAGCACGGCATTCAAGAAGGCGTTTTCCGTCAATGTCGACGTTGAATTCGTGGGTGTTTGGTGTGTCAAATTTTCATATGCGTGCGTGCTCCAATCGATGATCTCCTGGAACACCACAGGGATACAGTCAATTCCGTCGGCTTGATACCTCGCACGTTACCGTTCACGAAATCCAACGATAGCATTCGGTACTTTAGACATGCATTATCGCTGGACGAGCGTCGAGTGTACGTTTTTGCTTTCGTCTCTATAACAAGGTCCTGACGAACCTCTTCCGCAGACGGTTTAAAGCCAACTACTACAACCGGCCCACGGAAGAGGACATTAAACTCGGTGTCAAGCGTCATGAGATGCCAGCTAGCGTGAAGAAGGGTCATAAGCTGACTGCGCCGAAGCCTCTTCGTAACGGTCATCATCATGAACCGACCGCGGAAGAGCTGGAATATCTGTACTCTGCGCCAGCCAGCACCACCAACCATGAGGAGGTGTGGTTCGCTGGTTGCCATTGTGGTATGTCGTTTATCAGTGCATTGCAAAATCCTTGACGACATACTTTTCCCTTGCTCAGACGTTGGTGGTGGATCTGTCGAGAACGGCACCCGGCACAGTTTGGCGCGAATTCCGTTACGGTGGATGGTCAGGCAATGTTTCCTCGCGGACACAGGCATTATGTTCCACCGTTCCATGTTCAAGCAGATCGGAATGGATCCTGACATGCTGCCTCCTCGAGTTTGGAAGCGTCCCGCAGCGATCTTCCAAACCCCACCGGTTCCAGCAGTTCCATCGCCTCCTGGAACGCCAGACTCGGGTAAAGTCCAGTTGATGGCGTCACCGAAAGGCGCAGACCAGGCGGTCAGTGACGAGGAGTTTGTCAACGAAGAACTGGAAGACCTGGCAGATGCTCTATCTCTCAAGTACGACCAGCTCGACATCAAGCTGTATTGGTGGATCCTCGAAGTCATTCCGATGCAATTGCATTATCAGAGCGACGAGGATAACAATTGGAAGCGTCACCTTGTGTAAGTGCTCTGTTGTTTGCGTGAGAATGACGTTGATTGATCTCTCGATGCGCATAGCACCAATCTTGGAAGGGGAAGACACATTCCGAGGCAGAATAAAAAGACCCACGAGATAAAGGTGCATCGCACAGTCAAGATTCGGATGGAAGCCGACGGTTTGCAAGGGGGCAAATACTGGCCCAAGGCCAATCTCAAGGTTGAACCCGAGTGGGTTGCCTAGTTCGTGGCACTCACTTTCATGATGTTTCTCTGGCTCTGTGGATCTGTATATTATTGTACTCGTTCTTTTTTCAAGCATTTTTGGAGGGCATCATGGGCTCTGGAGGATATTCCCATTTTGCTCGTTTGCACAACTTCACGACTTCATGTGTTATATAATTAGCATCCGTCGTTAGCAGATCTGTAGAATAGGTTTGGGACCACCTTAGTTACCAGAACCAAATCAGATCTTTGACAGTTGTAACAGTAGAAGACCTTGATGATCGACGTGACTGCTAGCCCTAGCTAAAGATACCTGTGCCAGGGTAAACTTGTAGTGCTTGCTTATCGGAGAAGTGATTATATAGCACTCGCTTGATTGAGGACATGCCAGCTTGAAGGGAAACTCGAGAGACGCACATTCCATCAGATCTTCGTATACCCACGCATTCCGTACGTCTCCAGAACGTCACGAAGCCTTGGAAAGGCAGACCGATGCCCTCTCAACACTCAAGGTTTCCTTTTTTGCTTTTCCTAAACGATGGAAAACGTGCGTGCGTGTCTGTCCAACGAGAATGTTGCGGGGTAAGTAAGGGAAACACGGTACTTACGACTACCAGGAACTTCTTTGGGATTATGTTCTCGTCGACTATTCTACATTTGCATGTCGTATTCATCCGTTTCTTGTTCTCTGTCCCATGTTCTTACGTTTCAACGACGCGCTGCGTGTGCGATTTTTTTCGAAACGAGGTGCACACGTCTCGCGAGGGTAAGCGGAAAGCTGGTCCTAGATGTTGAGCGAGTGCGTGGGTTTCAAGTAACACGGCGTTCGTTGCAGGGTCCAGCGGGGACCGCACGGCGCGACGGAGTGATTACGCTCGGTTTGCTCGTACGTATTTGAAATAATCCAGTTGGGTGGAAGCTCAGAGTCTTCCGTTTTGTGCAATCCGTGTCTGGAACGTTGGCAGAGGTGAAATTACGGATGCTTGCGGAAGTCCGGGGTCGTCCGTGGGGTGGTATGAAAGTCTTTTGACGACACGGTCGCGAAACCCTCGTCGTCATAGTGAGCTTGAACAACGCGGAAACTTCACGTTGATGTCGAAACGACTCGGAGACAGAGAACTCTTGAGTTCGAGTTCGGACCGGAGGGAGAAAGAGTGGGCAGGGCCACGAAAGGTGGACAACTATCCTGCTTGGCGGCCCTTCTTAAAGGAAGGAAAGACGGAAATTATTGAACGGTGGAGACCCGTGTACGTGCTATGGTCATGTCATGTCAGCAGTCACATCATGATGAGGTCGCGGCGGATCTTCGGCCTGGCAGTGGCGGCGCCGCTAGGATCAAAACTGGTCAGCTCAAATCGCCGTCTTCCCTAGCCTCTTTTACCGACTCAGCCTATTTAACCGACTCTAGAAACCACCTGCACCGATTCGGACCGAACCGAGTCGAGGTGGAAGTCCGTTCCAGTGAAGTGTATGTATATACGCCTTGACAGATTTGCCAATCCCGATGCACAGAAACTCACCAGGACCAAGGTCACACGTCGCCGCTCACGTAGCGTTGTGGATGATTTGACACATCTCAGCGGCTTCGAATTCGCCAGCGAAAACGTCGCCCGGAGGATGGTTTTCTTGCCACCCGGTATTTTCCGACGTGACGAATAACCGTCCACTTGTCCGCTTGTCGCGTTGATCAACCATACATACGGACTTATGGTCATCTGATCGAAGAAAAGACCGGGGGAGCCGGTTGAACAATGTCACGAGAAGGTGCATGCGCCCGGCGGCCCCAATACATACCGAGGCTATCCCAGTGCGCGGCGAACCTATGTTTTGCATGTGTGCCTATTTAATTTTTTTTTAGCTTCAACTTTCCTCACCTATGTGTGCGTGCTTCTGTTTCCCACTGGTGAATGCCTGTCATCCATTGTCAACCATCCTATGCCGTTATGGGAACACTCGCTGGACGATCATACTTTCCCCTTGAGCTAGAAGGCTCGCAGCGTACCGCGAGCAGGAGCAGACTGATGTCATTTCATCCAAGCGGCGGACATTCATTCCCATTCATACCCATAGACGGTATTCTTATCACAACATTCGCGGCCGGGCAGAATCAGAATACCCTCATCCGTTCTATTCCGAGACTCGAGCGAACATGATGTACCCACGTCGGGCCCTGCCGCATCGACCTTTTTTTTTCCCGGGAGCTCTTTCCAAGGAACCTTGTTTGATGCGATGGCAATCGATCCAATTCAAACGGCATGACTTCTCACCCTCAACTCCCACCCCCCCTTTTTTTTTTTTTAAAGGCATCGGAGTTCTCCGTCCAATGATGCCCGTGCTAGGGCTCAGTGTATCTTGCGTGGCCTATCGTTACCTGGCGGGTTGCAATCTCGTACCAGCTCACGTCGCAAGCATGCAACTTGTCGGAGGGACGGACTTGCTATGGGTAGGAGCGGCTACTCTCACGAGACGGTCGCCCTTTGCCGATGTGAGATTCCGTCCGCCGTTTCCCTCGTACGGGAAACATCCTCATGTGGGATCGTGTATAGTATCATCACGGCTCGCGTCGATCGAGAAGGAGTCGGCGTGCCCCAGTTTACCATGGATAACCTCATCGTGCGCACCATGACAGATTGGTGACAGGCTCAGGAGATCGTGAATCGCATCTCGGGATCCCATTTTCTCGTTGGGGTAGATTAATTTATGACCCCCATCCGGTCGTCCGTCGTCCGAGGAGTCGTCATGAGATCTGGCTAGGCCGCAGGCGAGACGCAAAATCGCGACAACGTGGACAGACGATATATATCCGGCTTCTGAAATCCCATGACGAACGATCATCGATCATCGGCGGACACACTCGACGTGAGTACTCTTTGCTTGTCGGCCCTTGCTATTTTCCAACGAGTAACTGGTCAAACGACACAGAGGCAGTTGTAGGTGAGGATGGTGAATGATTTAATTATATGGTCCTCGGCACGATGGAGGCTGAGAATATATGTAGGCGGATAAAAATAAAGAGGAAGTCGAATGGTCACTTTACTGCATCGAAGACTGCATCGCTCTTTCAGGACGAGTGTCATTCGAATGACATGGGTAGACCTCTTCATGTTCCGACAGCACGAACGTGCGTTCTATCGGATCTCAGCGTGTCGTCCGGGCTATGACTTCGCGATTTGCGCAAAGGCCAAGAGAAAGAAAGAAACTGATGCGTACGAGCGTTGCGCCCTTTTTGCTCTTCTTTTTGCCTTGCGTGGCGAATAGGCCCTGGCATCAGCAGCGCTCGTGTTCGTACACCCACACTCATTACAAGGCATTACCGTCCCGGCACATCCACGAGCCGGACGAACCGATTCCGGACCCGTCCTCCAGCTTCGGGCCGCAGACATCTTTACTGTTTCACCAGCTCAAGAAAAAAAAATAGGACAGGCGGAAAACAATAGCACGATGTCACGGGGGCCAAGAGAAATCAGACCAAGACCCAAGACTAGAAGAACTGAGACAACTCGACGACACCCGAAAGCCGAGCGCCCGAGGACGGTATCGAGCATCACGTCGTGGCACTGATACCCAAAGAGGAGCACCATCATCCATCAGTATCAACCTACGACTTGTCCTTGGTACTCCAACCCCAAACCCTCACCCTTGTCCGAGGGCCAAGTCAATGTTACGTGGATGCCCCAAGATTTCTTCTCGATCCCTCACGTTTCGATGCAGAAGCCGAGAACTACCAGCTTCGCGTACATATTCGGGTGCCTCGATAATCTATCGGGTTGTCCAAATCTTTGCCTGTAATGCCAATGTATACACAAGCAGAACGCGAACTGTTTTCATCTACATTTTCTTTCTGCGTAGCCAAAGTCGTCATAATAATATTGTAAACACGCGTGAAACAAGAGCGAGACACAAGGCCTGCGTGACAAGAACCGAAACGCGCGAGGGGGCTTAGAATTTGAAGTCATACATACTACGTCGTTCGTATCATAATACACACACACCATAGGACATTGCATGAACAAAACGAGGACCATAATCAGCGAGCAATAAAACACGTGGTGACATTTTAAGCCCTCTCGCCTCTGAGACGGCGAGCGAGAGCAAGATCCTTGGGTTGGCTAAAAATATGTTAGTCAGCTCAGCTATTGTAAAGGAACAGACATTATGCGCACATGGTGACACCTGCAATGCGGAAACGTGTCAACTCGGACCGACGAAACAAACAGCAACGACTTACGCTTCGCGTGAATGGCAGCCAAGTTAGTGTCTTCAAAGAGAGAGACGAGGTATGCTTCCGCAGCCTCCTGCAACGCCATCACTGCGGACGACTGGAAGCGCAAGTCCGTCTATTGCACAACGATCCATCATCCGCAGCCCTGTGCCGACGAGAACACGCACCTTGAAGTCTTGAGCAATTTCACGAACCAGTCTCTGGAAGGGGAGCTTCCTAATGAGAAGCTCGGTCGATTTCTGGTACCTTCTGATTTCACGGAGAGCCACCGTTCCAGGACGGAAACGATGGGGCTTCTTCACACCACCGGTAGCAGCCTATCACAACAAGGTAAGCACAGCAAGAAAACTGGGGGTTGGACACGCACAGCGGCAGCAGTCTTACGGGCGGCTTTGGTGGCGAGCTGCTTACGGGGAGCCTTGCCTGCGGACGAAATCGTCACCAGAATCACGCGATTTTCAATGCCGCTTACCTCCGGTCGTCTTACGGGCGGTTTGCTGTGACGAAGCGGTGAGCCTTGGTACATCAAAGCATTGAGGGTAGACGACTTGCCTTTGTGCGGGCCATTGCTGTATAATGTTGTGATGGAGGGTGTTGATGATGGTTGCGGAACAAAAAAGGGAGGGCTAGGGTTGCGCTGATTCGGGGGCGATGGAATCGTTTAATTCCCACGCCTCTCCAGTTGCGCACTGACCGTTTGAAAAGAAGACAACCCTAGACCTAAGTATCAAGCGACAGGGTTCACTAGATCCTTATCCCAACACCCCCGGGGGTCCTCTTCGCGGCATTCCCTCCCTATTTCCGATCTAGGTGGCAAATCTGAAAAGGCTCCTCCCTGAAGGAGTCGCCCCTACTCCAAGACCATGAACCCCTTGGAATGCTTTTGGGCGATGATCTAGTTTGTTCATGTCCGAGCTGAGATGCTGGAACTGTCTAGGTACGTACGGTTCGATAGATTTGCGTGCTTAGCGAATGTGACAACCCGCAGGTTGAACCGATATCATTCATCCAATCGCGTCAGGCTTCTATCTGTGGTTTTCTGATGGCAATTATATGCGTTGGCGTACAAGCCGTTTTATCATAGCTCCCATGTGATGATGGGTCCAATTCTCGTGGCCATAACGAAAGCTCCCTAAACGTGCTGCCAATATCCCTGTGAAGATCGGAGAACTTGGGCGCCAAGTACTTCCATCATCGCCGCAGATCTACCACGCATCGACCCCCCATCTTTCTTGTTGTGCCAAAAAAGCATTTAAATAATGATATTTCATCTTCAAAACATGACATCTCTATGTGTCCAAACGAACGACAACTAATGATACAGACAAGGCTATTGTATGCGTGTGGGTATCGGCTCCGTCACAATCGTAAAAGTCAAGCGTGAAACAAGGCAAAGCAAGCACGATGGATCTATACCGTGACAAGTCTGCTCTGTCAAAACCCACCCAAACACCCTTCAAAGTCGAGGGAGGGAGAAGTAAAGTCGCTCTGACGTGGTATCCGTCCGTCGGCGGTCTCGCGACGGGGTTCTTTTGAAGGTACCCGACCCATACCAGGCGACCTACGCGTACCCTTCTTCATGGGCGGACTCGAGGTATGTGGCAAAAACAGGAGCGTAGATTCAAATTCTTTCTGAACAGGGGAATATGGCAACATCGCATCGCCCGTGCTTCGGGATCCAAAGTGGACGGCAATCGTATGGTCCGACAAGGTAGACTCGGGAGGTGTCTGCACGACGTCGGAGTCTTCTGAATCTAAAGGATCGAGAACGCATATGGAGAAGAAATTGTTAGGCATCTCAAGGTTGAGAAGTTAGGGCGGATAAACCTGAAGGCTCGGACCCGCGAGGCTGAAAATAACCCCCTTCCGCATCACGATGCCATTGGCGGCGGGGACGACGGTGGGGTGTGTCGACAAACTCTCGTTCGTGACGGCCGGGCAAGGCACAGGCGTTGGGGGGCACCTCTGCGGGAGTACGATCGTAGACGGTGGAGGAGTGGGTGATGAAAATCGAGGTGAGTGTCGGTGTGGGTGGAAAGTGGACACGGGGGGAGACTTCGACGGTCGAACAGGTCGCGAACGGGAACGGCTCTGGGCAATGGTGGTGAAATTGACGATCGGAGAGGTGGGGATGCTTTAGGATTGAGCGCATGAATATTGGATCAGGGGACGATAAGATGAGAAGTATGGCGGGAGGTGGAGCAGGAGGAGCAGGGAAGGCGGGTCATGGCGCCGGGCTTTATACATGGCGAAAAAAATAGCTGCACGTAACCGCAAGTTCAAGTTAGCCGTGGCTCGTTCGGAGTTGTCGCATTCCGGAGTTCGAAAATAGCTCAGCTGTGGTGACATCGTTGCTCCTTGAGTTTCAGACTCCGCACGTCACAACGGGACATTATCACGGGTTGAGACCCCCAAGGTTTATTGTCACACGTAGTGGAGTGTACAACAGCCGAGCCATCTCGGGACGGCTTCGTCGCGTTTT
The DNA here is from genome assembly GCA_038090175.1 of Austroboletus eburneus. Taxonomy (NCBI): domain Eukaryota; kingdom Fungi; phylum Basidiomycota; class Agaricomycetes; order Boletales; family Boletaceae; genus Austroboletus; species Austroboletus eburneus. The sequence continues at coordinate 11,417 of JBBPMF010000526.1, read as the reverse complement.
TCTTGCAACAGTAGTAGCCCTGGGCGTGCTGGAATGGGAAATAAACACGAAAGGCACGCCAACTTGTTGCGTGACATTTTAGCGGCTAATTCCTTACTTTCCATCCGTGGATATTTCGAATGGCAGAAAAGACGCATCTTGCATGCGCAACAACCACACTCTTCAGCGCCACGGTTTTCTCACCCGGCACGCAGGGTCATGATAACGATGCATGGCGGTGGTATTGTTTTTTTTCTTCTTCTTTGTCCTTGCTGCCATATCTTTATTTTTTATTATTCTGAATTTTATTATTATTATTTGGTCCTTCTTTTCCATCCTCGTGTTTTCTTAGCTTTCTTAGCTTTCTCTCGGCTCGCTTTTCTTGTCGTTCTTGGACCGCCTTTATCAGCAATAGGGATGAATGCGATACGAAATACGAGCTAGTGTCTTCCGCTAGCGTCGTCGTACCACCGCCCGCTGACACATACACGTAGACCCAGACCCGTCATCCCCCTCATGTGTGCTTTGGAGATCGAGGCAGTCAAGTTTAGACTTTGATATACACCCAACTTATCGACCCATTTGGTCAAGCGCACGAAACCGACTTTGTTGGCAAAACCTTTCAATGGTTCCTTGCCCAACGCGCATACGGTGCGACGGGGACGGATCATCCCACCAGTCCACATCAAGCAGCTCAATCTCCCCACCACTCCACCGCCCGGTCAATTGGATGCACCTTACGCATGGTCGTTGGTTGCAAAACCGGTGCAAGAGTTCCGCGACCGGCGACGTTCTGGACCGGCGGCACAGCCAAACTTATGGACAGCCCCGCCTTTCTATTTTTTGTTCATTTCTTCAGCGTCGGGGACGGAGGGGAAAAGAAGCATCCTGTCACACATGATATAGAAAAAAATAGAGCATCCCGTTCATGAATCAATAAACCCCACCACCAACCTCCAAGGTCTTGCCAAGGCCGAAGTCAAGAACAAGAACCCTACTTGATTATAGCGTCCAAGGATTATTACCAAGCCCGCCAGCCGTTCCACCGCCCGATTCAGTAGGCGCGCGCCACGGATCCGGATCCATACCTTGGAACGAAATCGTCCCATCCGGAGAAGCAAAGGATAGACCAGGTGCAGGCGTTGACTGGGCGCCCAGCCCGCCCAGCCGATCGCGGGAGTTGAAACCAGTAAACAGACTCGATGGTGTCGTATGGCGCGCGCTACTCCCAAATGAGAGCCCTCGCGCCGCGCTTGCAAACCCGTTCCCCAACGTGGCGTCCAACGGTTTGCCCAGTGGCTCGGCAAGGGACCATTCGGGGTTCAGCGTCTTGGGGGGTGGATAAGACGGTCGAGATAAGGCATTGTCCGAACAAAGTTTCGCTTCCCCTTGTATCTCCTCCTTAATGTTTCCATCTCTCGTCCTCCTATAAGCATCCTTGTCAACCAACGTCATGGCTCCGGAGAGTGGGGCGCTCAGGGAATCGGGCAAGTTCCGGTCGGAGCCCTCCACATTCTCCTCCACATCGTCATAAGGGATCGGTTTGACAGTGACGGCACCTGCCACCGAGCCCTCTCTCGTCGGTGGCGATAAGTATGGAGCTGAAACAGTGGATAACGTCGGTGGCGGTACGGAGCCACCCTGATTGGGCTTGGGCTGCGGAACCTCAAGCTGTTCCGGTTGCCGTTCCGCCTCACCGATCATGTGTTTGATCGCAGCGAGGTCGAAACCAGCGTGCACAGGCACGTCTGGGGTGGAGCCGCTTGAACGCCGTTCTGGCGACATGATGCTATCGTCACCAGAGTCCACGTTCGATGGAACGTCCGTACGCGGCGGGAGATCGTCTTCTTGCGACTTGGACGTCGTCTTGCGTCTCGACGAACCAAACGATGCGGCGATGGGGGGTCGAGAAGCCCCTGTGGCCTGCGACGTCTTCCTTGTCCGCTTCGAGAACCATCCCTGCTTAGCTGTCTTGCCTTGTTCGGCCTCTTGAATGACGACCCTCTCCCCTTCGAAATCGGGTTCCTGCCCGCATCAAATACTTGATCAGCCCCCGCAGCTCCACATTTTGTGGCGGGTATAAATGAAAAACACGTACGACGGGCTCATCAAAGTAGTCTGCTGTCACCGGAAACCCAAGCTGGTCGAGAATAAGAGGCATGAACGTGCGATAACTCATATGTCCCGAAATCTTGTCCGTCACGTCCACGTTCTCCAGCCCAGGTATCCCCTCGATTGGTCTCAGTCCCGCAACCGAACTCAAACCCCCGCTCGTCGCACGAAACAGATAGTTGAGCACCCAGTCGTTTTTCGCGTACGCGTTTACAAATCGACCAGAAACGACGCTGCGGGCATTGCACCACGCGCTTGACGAGGCCGTGAGAGTAGCTCCGAGAATGAAGACATCTTGAACGATGCCGTACGCTTGTCCCTTGGCGAGTTCCAACAGAGCATAAAAGATGACACGGGCGCCCAGCGAAAAGCCGATCAAGGTGATGGGTCTAACCCCAAGATGGCGTTGTTGCAACAACTGTGCCAACACGCTGCCTGCTGCGCGGGCACGGTCAAGTGCATTATTCCATGGATTATCAATCAGATAACCTAGTTTCGTTAATACTGGACAAAAAGGGGGGTAAATATTTTCGTCACAGGCAGACGATTAGTACCCACTGATTGGCCACTGTAGTGCTCCCATCAGTGCGGTCATGGCCGTGTGCTGAAGCACCGTCTGACCGAGCTGGGTCAAGATCTCACCCGTCAAAATCTTCAGAGCACTTCCCGTCTCTCGGATCATCTCGGGTTCCCAAAGGACGCTGAACACGTCTCCCACAATAGGGTCCAAAACGCTAAACGGCAGCCGCGCGTCGTCAAGCTTGCCGCTCATGAACCTGTAAGAACGGCATGAGCAGGGCGAGGCGAAATAGACGAGTCTCCATACCCAGGTATCGTCAATATGCAGCTCACGCGTTTGTTATTATGGAGTGGTAGTACATCAAAAGTCCGCACACTTTGAGTCCGTCGGGCCATGCCACGTGCGGCGATCCCAGAGCCTGTCAGGACCCCACCTGTCGTGATCATTGCAGCGCCTCCTGCGCCTGCTAAGAAGCCTGTCGTCCCTGTCACACCGACCGTGGTCAACGCCGCACCAAGGCCAGCCCCGATGACGGGAGCCAGTAGCCCAGCTGACAGTCCAATAACGAGACCGCCCCCTACAGGCACGATGAGCTCATGCACGACACACGCACACGCATCGATTTACCCAACGTTGCAAGACCAACCATCATGTACCGTTTCCTCTTGGCAGCCTTGGACGATTCGTCGATGATGCCTTGGTTGTGAAGCTTTTCCACGCCTTCTTGGATCTCGAGCGCCTCGGTGACGCGCCGCTCAAATTTGACAACGTCGATCCAGCCCAGTCCGAGTCTGAGTGCGACGTTTTCGAGTAGGACGCGGGAACGGGCGTCGTACACGCTGTCAGCCACCAAGATGAGAAACAGGTCGCACAAAACCGTCCATCGAATGTCTAGCGTGACATCTTTGTCGACCGAGGATAGCGCGGTGGTGACACCAGGACCTGACAGGGAGGACGACGCCACAGACGTGTTTTCTAGCACGCGCGCGGTCGTCTGGAACGTGGAAGCGGTCGGCGTCGTTGGCAACGTGGGGGAAGCGGGGGGCTGGCTATATTTTCCATCCTCGTCGTGATCCGTCAGATGCAACGTTTTCTCTTCTTCCTGTTTCCTCGCTTCCACTGGATCGTATTCTGGATTAGCGATCGTGTGCGTCGTCATCAGAGACGGAGCGAGATCGCTCGCTTGGACACCATGCTGTGCCAAACTGTCGATCATCTTTTGCTCTGCAGACAGGCCCATCAGAACGTCCGATACACGAAAAAGTTAATAGTAGAAGGATACCTGAAGTCTCGAGATCCATGTGATAGTACAACCTTCCCATCACTTTGAGCGCCCACATCTCCATGCTCTGAATCGAACCCTTGAGCTCCTTCCGCCGCGCGTTCTTGAGGCGCTGCGCCATCTCCCTCGCCGTAAGCGCACAGAGGCCGACGTACGCGATCCGCTGCGCCTCGGTCAACATCTTCTTCGTCGCCTGCATCTGCGCGAGCGGCGTCATGGCGCTGTCCCCGTCGAACAGGTACCGCGTGCGCAGATGCACCTCGTCCCCTTCGTCCTCCTCATCCACGCGCAAACGGGTGTACGCGTTCTCGTCCTGCACCGTCTTGGAGCGCCACTGGGTTCCCTGGTCGTCGACGTCGACGAGCCCAGCCGTCGTGTCGCCACCAGGATCGGGTCCGCTCGAATGGGCGTGTGATCCTGATTTTCGGGGCACGTAGTGGTACTTTCGCTGGTCCTCCTCGTCGAGACCGCTCTCGAACTCCTCGTGGACGACGGGCATCTCTTGCCAGCCCTCGTCGTCGTCTACAGCGTCGTCATCGAAGGAAAAGGGGTCGTTGGGCTTGGGCATCGGGTCGTTGGAGAAAGGGCTCGTACGGAGATCGAACTCGGGTGGATCTCTTCATGGTGCACTGCTGAGTTTCCCACGACTAGCCCACCTTTAGCTGGACGACTCGGCCATAGTACTAGCGTACGCCTCCAGTGTCTGACATGCACGCAGGCTCCAACCGAAAGACAATAAGAATGTGCTAGAGCGTGGCGAGTTTCACACTACAAGTTCTCGAACGGGCGCTTGTTCTCCAGGTGTTTGCAAACTCCGCCAGCCACTTCGGAGCATGTCCGGCCCGCCAGCGAACCGTCGTCGACAAACAGTTCTCGAAGAGCGCACGCGCGCCGTCCACCCTCCTTGGATTCAGAGACGCTCATTCTGTCGCCCTTGGCCCGGGGGCTTGAACCTGGTAGGCAAGTCATGCGTCCTGACCCCGTCTCGTTTAGGACCGCGGATCCTTGCGTGGTCCAACACCTCCTTGGAGAGCGGCTCTGTATCATACCTGAGAAAAAAGAATAACAAACGCTTCCACGTCGGAGAGGACCAAAACGTAGTGATCATCCTTGACGTTGCGCTTTGCGACTTCTACAAACCTTTTCCCTTCTCTACTGCCATGACGAGCGAAATGGACTTGAGGACAAACGAAACACGCAACAAATCCTTGTTTCTCCTCCTGAGGCGCACTATTCGTCTCGCCAGGATTCGAAATTCCGCCATGTCATCTAAAGAACGAACGCTCTTGTGCCCCACCTACAAATGGAATCAGACCTGAACAAGGTTCCTAAAAAAAAGTACACGATTCTCAGCTGTCAGTGCGTACCCTTTGATTTCGAGGGACAACTGGACGTGTAGACACCCGGCACAGAAAAAGTGAGCGTCTTGGACACAGCAGCATCGTGCATCCTATGATACGTACTAATCAATGCCATGCACACAGCCTTCTACGTACTAGATCACTCATCGCAGTAATAAGTATGTAGTAAGAGTGGCACGACTTAATCCTGCCCCTGCCGACTTAGCATACACCGCCGCACGTACTCCTCCCGAAACGGGCACGGCGAAAACTTGTCTTCGAGATGTGCATACGTCTCCAGCCACATATCAAGCACCCCAATAAATGTCCGGTGGTCGACCCTCGTACAACGCAACCCTCTATCGTCATGACTGTCAGCCCGACTTTGCCTGAACAACTTGGTAGACGTCTCCAAGAGCGCCACGATGGCTTCTTTCAGTTCCTCTTGCCGCCAATATTTTTCAATGTGCTCCTTGACATCCAGCCATATGTTCGGTCGCGATTGATTCATCTGGAGCAGTTTATCCTTGGTTTTCGCGATCCGATCGAAATCCTCCGCGTGTGCCAAATGCCTGAACGTCCCGGGCCAGAGCTTGTAATGCGCAAATAGCGTGTCTTCGTGGTCAACAAATTTCGTGAAATCCGCATGTCTCAAAAGCGTCTGCGAGAGAGGGCCCCTATAATTGAAAAAGAAGAGTAACAAGACATAGAAGAAAGACTCCATGTCATCGTGATACGTGTGCGTCCCATTGAAGAGGACATTCACAGACGTGTACCGTCTCGAACACTTTTCACAGCAGGAGCACACACACGTAAGGTCGAGTACGATGGACGAGTCCGAGAAATACGCACGAAAACATTGTTCTCGGACTTATGGTGTAGGAGATCTATATCGGGATCGATTAAGAACCCTCTTTCTCCTCCAAGTCGTCTTGCGAGTACGATACTCTCCTCTCTGATGTCGCGATGTAGGATACCCACCTTGGTGAGATATTCATGGCCTGGTCGCGTGTAAGTGCGTCGATCGGAGGAATGCGCGAAGAAAAGTCATACCAAGCAACGCCCCTCGCAATCCTCTGACGAAGTCGTGCACACCCCAGAAGAATCGTACTGGGCGTTTGTGTTCAGAGAGTTCGATCGTTAAGATGACGTTTTTTTCAAAGAATTCTCTCTCTTTGAGATGGACTCGCCCTTTCATCGCATGCACATCCATCCAAACCTTTCTTGCCGAGACGACGCAGGGCCTGGGTGCGCATTCAGCGTTATGTGTCGCGCATCGGACGTGGATGACACACTTGGTTGCTTCGACGTATTTACGGCACAAACTGGGCTTGCCCAGAACGGCGTTTTTCTCCTCGTCGTACTCCTGAGACAAATCGAATTGCATAACGAGCTCTGGTGGTTCGTCCTTGCCATGTATGACGCGACACCCTCGACCCTGGATTTGGATGGGGCGCGACGTGACTGTCAGATCCTAGACGTGCCTGATGAAACCACGTAGGCGACTAGAAATACTAGAATACGCGTACCTTTTCGTCTATATCCTCGTCAGAGCACATGCGTAAAAGGCAGATGGTGTAGTGCCAGTGCTAGGAGGTTGAACAGGTTCGGACATCGGAGTTTAAACGCTTAGACAATGGCAAGGAGTGGCAAGTACTATTAGCAAGTGCTTGAACAAAGTACAGGCTGTCGCCGTGACCGTCTCTGCCGCTGAAACTTGAAGCTTCCGTGGCACAAATGCTAACCATACATGTAGTGGCATTTTTTTTTTTGCCGACACACCATCTTCGCCATGCGGTCACGGAACGCCTGCAATAATCAGTCCAACACATCCGTATCATCATTCCGAGTCTTGTCGATGCGGCACTTGTGTGCATCTCTCCGATCACACGTGCCCTTCTTCCAATCAGTCACGCTCAATATTTTTGTCGCCTTCGGAATGAAACCCTTGACGTATGTGACCCCCCCCAACAATTTAATGATAATAACTAATGATGACGATGACCGGATATGTCCCTTTTCCAGCTCGTGTTCTCGGAAATGGACGACACGGAACGGTACCTTGACGAACTTGGCTTGATATATATGATCAGTTCGAGACGTCACGGTGCGATGCAGGCGATATCAGCTCAACCCCGGTTGACCGCCCACGATGCCGTTGCCATAGCGTGGCATGTCGTCACAGGGGTCGCACTCTTTCAAGTTCTCAAGGTTCCCGAGGCGACATAAGTCGTCATGCCGCCCAGCGTTTCGTCCTGTCGTTGGTTCTCCTCCAGCTGAATGCATTTAAGTCGCGACTGTCGGATCGTGGTGCCGGTATATAAATACAACCAACGTGGGTGTGGGGTGCCCAGCATCGATGTCGTCGTCAGATCAGATAAGAGCCTTCTTTCATCTATTTTCGAACATTGACGTCGGACCCGGATTTCGTGGCCCCCACCGTCATGCCATGACTGGCGTCGCAAGAGGCTTCTCTATTGGATTTCTTCCGAGGTCATCGAGTGCGTTCCTAAAGACCTCTTTGTACGTCTGCCTTCGTTTCTTGACAGCTAGCGATCAGTTCTACCATTAACGACACGAGGATGGCCGCTCTTCGACCGATGTTGGAGAGCGACGAAACATACGATCGAACGTCGTTCCGCTTTAAATGAACTCAAGATGTTGGCCTACGTCGAGCTCGATTCCCCTGCCGGGACCCGTCGAAGATTTCCTTGACGTCATGCGACGAGGGAACCCAATGCAAGCATATCACACGTGCTTGAGCCCTATTTCTCTGGAGTCTTAATTACCGACGGTCAGGCTCTCATATTGGTACTTCTTATTCACCGATCAAGGAGAAGAACAATATATCAGTCGTCTACAGTCCACGAAACGTTAGGTAAGAACACCGATCACTTATTTGATGATGGTGGCGTGACGCTCTTCAGTCATTCGTCATCATCGTCTAATGGGCACGTCATCAGCTTCAACGAGCAATGCCAAAGGTGGTCGACTCACCGTATGCGATATCGCTCTTGTCGAGAATGGCGTCGACTTGTCGCGCAGGCGGGGTCGTCAACGAGCTCACTTCGGTGTCGTTTGGACAGTAAATCTTGGCGATGTCGTTTGGCGTCTGACGTGCCCTGTTCTTGATTCGAATGCTGAAGGACGAGTTCAGTTTGCGAGAACGTCGTGGAAGAAGAAGACGTACGAATCGGTAGCGCCTGCGGTCTCGACGAGAAGAGATACGATGGCCCGACGGGCCTTGGGTTGCGATATCTGAACGGCGAGATGGAGGGGCGTGTCGCCGTTGAAATTCTGGGGGTCGACATCGCAGCCGTTGGCGTGGATGATGTGGTTGATGTTGTCGTAGTCACCACTCAGGATGCTGTAGGAGAACCAAGCCATAAGTCCCGACTGGTGAATGAATAGGGATGGGTGGCGTACGCGTAATGAAGAGCTGGCGAGAGAGGACTGGTATCAGCGACAAGAGAATGAGCATCACTGCAGAGTACGAACGTGTGTCTCCGAAACTGTTCTCATAGGGGTTGAGCGTCATGGCAAACGTGGAGAGTCAGAGTGCACGTACATGTCCATGCAGTTGATGTCGAAAAGAAAGGCCTCTGGGTCTCGTGGATCCCGGTACTCCTCGTCGTTTAATATGCGTTCGACGTCGCCGCCGTTGCGGGCCTCTAATAGGAGCTGTTTGTCTGCGAGCGTGATCCATCAGGGACGGCGATAAGATGGACGTGCATACTGAGGATCTCTCGGAGCTCTGTCATAGGGTCCAGCTGGAAATCTGGATCGATCTCGAAACTTGGGTCCGCCTCGAAGTTTGGGTCCATGTCGAAATTTAGGTCCATTGCGAGGTAGATCGACGATAAAGATGGAGGTTGATGACGAAATTTCAACCACAGCGGCGTTCTCTTATAGGATGATGCCTTTCGACGACGACGACGACGACAATGACGACGCGGACGTCATCTCGGAGGGGCCGACGTCCACCGTGACGCGGATTGGGGACGGTCCTCGCTTGCTCGCCGTCAAGACGTCCAGCACGGCGCACGCCAAAGAACCGCACGACGTCATCAAGGAAGTCCGTCTGCTCGCCTTCCTATCGCACGCCAACGTACGTCGCTTCCGTCCTCGCAACACCCAGGCGTCATAGTATCCCCTTTCCAGATAATCCCCTTGATCAAACAACAGTCCAAGTCCCATCGTCTGAGCTTTTGGATGCCATACATACCCTACTCTCTTGACGAACTCCTCGACCGCTCTGCATTCTCTCCCCATCCGATCGTCTCGTTTGAAGACCCCTCGTCCTCACCCACCCCACGCGAGCTCCAGTTTGTCGTCCTCGCCAAGTCGATCATCTTTCAGGTCCTCTGTGGCGTCTGCTACCTCCACGCCGAACACGTCCGCGTCGCCCATCGGGACATCAAACCCGCCAACGTCCTCCTGACGTCTTCGGGACGCGTGCAGCTCATCGATTTCGGGATCGCGTTCCGGACAGATGACAAGGAAGATGCGAGATTACGGGACCTTTGGCCCGAATCCGCGGCAAGAATGTACTTTGAGGTCTCGACGGGGTACGTCCATGCCAGCACGCCGTCGCCTCCAACTGACAGCAACATTCCAGTCCTTATCGCGCCCCCGAACTTCTCTTTGGCCCGCGGTCGTACGATGCTTTTGCGATCGACGCGTGGAGCCTCGGCGCCACCTTTTCCGAATTCTTTTCCCCGCTCCGTTTACAGATCAACGACGAGGACGAGGACGAGAGCCACGTCTCCTTTCCGAGACAACTTGACGAATCTGGATCTGATTCCGGATCCGAGCCCAACGCCGACCACGGTGCGCCGCTCGACCAGCTTCCACCTCAAACGCCGTTTATCATACCGCGGATGCGCTCGGGGATGCCGACGGGCCGTTGGACGCGGACGACACTCTTTGACGGAACGCGCGGCGAGATCGGGCTCGCATGGAGCATTTTTCGGGTTCTTGGAACACCCACCCAGGATACTTGGCCGGTACGCCACTCACGTCGTTTTTTTTCCTTTCGTATTCGCTCACACCGCGTCGACCAGTCTTTCCAGACGCTCCCAGATGCCGGTAAGGTCTCCTTTGTGCACGTCAACGCGTCGGATCTGGCCTCTCTCCTCCCGAATTTGCCGCCTTCACTCTCAACGCCTTCGCCGCTCGACCTCGTCCGCAGTTTCCTCGTGTACGAGCCCGCCCAACGCCTGCGCCCGATATCGGCACTCGCTCACCCATGGTTCGGCGCGCAACCGGGAGTGGTCTTGCCCGCAGACGATGATGACGACGGGAATCCGCAGTGGGGGATCGAGGCGGACAAGACAGCGCGGTCATGGACCTTGGAGGGTAATGCGCGTACGCTCGGCGAGCTGTTGCATGCTTACCTCGGGAGCACGCAAGCGTGAATTCAGGGTCGTTTCCCTTTCCTTTTGGGGTCGTGTTTATAAATGTACAAGAGGCATAGACGGCGCACTTATAAAACGCAGTCAGAGAATTTTCCTGTTGATGTTGCCTCGTCACTTACAATTTACAAGTCACAAGAGAGCATGTGGTGCGACAGAATTGGGAGGAGTAGTCTACTGAGTAGAAACACTATGGCAAAGCTACAGTTATGTACTCGTTTGTCCTCGTTGCGGGACTCGCTTGTAGCATACCAATTTTGAAGGCTCAGCGAGACCGTACCTTGATCCAAAACGACATCCTTCTTCGACTAAAAAATTCGCGTTCATTTGTCCGCGTTCACGGGTTGTTTATCATCATGGCACTTGTCAAATATTTCCGGCCGCAAACGAGTCCCGCACCGGAGATCATCGATCATTTTCAAGCTTGATCTCAATCGTCTGTACAAAGACCCGCCCCTAACATGGAGCATGGCACGCTCGCGATCGCCGTAATTGTCAGCGGTCGCATGAGCCTGGCACCAAATCAGGCCGGCCATGAAAAGGGTGTACTATGAGGCAAGGATGACACGTACGCACCGCATAGTCATCATCGAAAAATTGTTCTTGTTGGGGGACCAAAGCGCATCGAGATCGGCGTTGGGATGATGAAGTACGCATTGTTGACGTTTGAACTCGATACCGTATGTTGGAGACGTGTATTGGGCACTTTTCCCTCGAGGAAAAAGCACCAGGATCTTGGCACGATCGCTATCGGCGTCAAACGGTAATGC
>JBBPMF010000525.1:0-24088 GCA_038090175.1 Austroboletus eburneus | reverse complement strand
GCTGGCTTACCTAGGTCCCATAACTAGTACATATACCGTCTGCAGTACTGAATGCTAGTCATTCAGTATTCTGCCTTTTGGTGTAACGGCTAAGCGTGCGGCGGGCTGGTCTCTTACACTCTTCTGAAGTACAGCATATCACAAACGATGATCGCGCTTGCATCCTCCTCGCATACAAGCTTTGCTTCGAATGCGAAGAAGTGGCCCTCAAGTTTCCCAACGAGCTAGCAAGTAACCTAGAATTCTGACACAGCAGAATTCTAGGCTACTTGCTTCTTCATGCACCCTATGTGGACATTCGGACTGAAGTAGTTAGATCTATACTCTCGTGAGGCGATGGCACTTCCATCGCTGCTTTGGGTGCATTCTTCGAGCAATATGTCATCGCTAACTTTGAAAATTCCCTCCATTATGTGCCTCCTTCATCGCCTGCATGCCAATATACCGTTTTGCTAGTCAAGAAGAAAACAAGTCGAACGCCGGCAACAAGTGAGCACCTCTCAAGGCCTGGGACTTTTCAGGCCGGGAAGCAAGAGGTCCCTAAGAGTCACAAATTAGCTGCCAAAAGTGAAGTCAGTGGAAAACCAAAACCACAAGTTTATTCCTCGTTCCCCCCTCTGCTAGTTGTTTGCTCTGCACAGGCTCTCGAACGAGATGGGTATGGATGTATTGTTACTGGTAAACTGCATGTTGAAGCTCCCGACTTCAATGATAGAACAACGTACTCCGGATATGAGAGTTTGTGCTAATACCCAATGTGCCCACATTATTCCATGCTCTAGTACGTTGTCTGGTGTGTTGTCTAAAACCAAAGAGAATTCGAAGGTACTTGGCCACAGGTGCTCACACTGTCAGCGTGCAACTCACATGAAAATTCCCAGTTTGACTACGCTGCTTCAGTATCGGCCATTCAACCATAATGTTCACGAGTTCAAGGGGAAAAAGTTCATGCCCTGAAAAAACGTTCTTACTTTGGATCGTAACGTTCATGATCGGTTTGATAGCCTGCAACTATACTTTGAAGCTATCGTGAGTTTTACTATCACTATGCATTTTCTGATCTATGACACTCATTTGGTACTACTTCATTACAGCCTCAGGAGAATCAATATGAAGTTAAATATTTTGGTTCCCCGGACGTCTTGTTGCGCCCACTTATCACACTCACAACGCATAATCCTGAAACTCATCTGCTTCATGTGCCCAAGCTGCTTGCCTTACACGCTACGTGCTGCAAGGTTGCCCACCTGTCTGATGCCCGCCAGATATGTGGAGGAAATTTATCGGGATGCGGATAAAATAGATGTCTTGGCAACTGATGGTTCTTCGAACATATCTGACTATCTTTTCTTGTCCAGGCTGTCGAAACCAATCTTTCGCAACCTACCAGAAGGGGGCAATGATGCCAGTGGACTTGAACTTGTTTGGCATTCAGGTTTGACTGCGTATTGACTGCAAGCATGATACAGGTTGTGTTGTGTACATTAATGTCAGTCTGCGGAAGAATGTACAGGTTGAGTGTGCGATTGCACTGTGGAATGTTTATGACACACTATTACCTTGCAAGGTTTGGTGTAAGCCCATTGGCTTACCGATTGGCATTCATCACGTGTACGATAGGTATATATGCCCGTCATCCACCATAGAAATAGCTAGTCGATCTTGTTCCCGCACCTCGTAGTCTCCGTATAGAGCGTGGTCCTGTTCCGTGCGCCCGCCCGTCTCAGTGTTTCCAGCCATTGGCCGCGGCAGGTTTCCACTTTTTTTTTAGAACACTTCTTCACCCACACTCATCGTCTGTCTCTTCGCCCTCCGCTGCCTCACATTCCAATTTGGCGGCCATGTCCGCGAACATCCAAATGGTTGCCCTACTGACGTCATATGTTGCAATTGGTTAGTTGACAAGGAGAAGTATGTGCGAGACCACCCGTCATGATATGCAACTGGGTGAAGGGATGTGGTTACAAAAGTCGATCCAGACGAAACCGCGGCTTGCCTAGCGGGAAAAGTTATGGGAGTTATCGCTGCAGACGTCAAGGGTGTAGCGGTCAGAGATGTCCCCGGCATAGCCATCGTACGCACTATGTTTGTTGCACTGGATGCAATCGTCGTGTAGAGTAGAGCACGAGTGTGGCTATGAGTTAAACCTCTGAGGGAGGGGTTGGCCCCACTCGGTGACTGTGGTATGCACCTGGTAGCAGCTCTGGTGACATCCGTGACACCACGATTCCTGGATCTCGGGAACCATATCGAAAGTGTTGAACGTGTCCCGGTGCGGTATTCAACGTCGATTTAGCTGTTGCATAGCATGGAAATAGTGACAGCCTCCTGGTTGGCAGCCACAAAGCCACAAGGTCCCAACGGATAGGGATCACCAGTTTTAATTTGCGTTCGTTCTGCGACGTGGTTGCGGGACAGCGATGACCGGGGAATAAGCAGAGGGCGAGCAGCACCACCCTTGGAGTGCTGATCTGAGATTCGGCGTGTGCCTCGAGGACATGGTCCACTGTAGTGTCATGATGGGTGTGGAGGGTACAGGGAGAGGGCAGGCGCCAGGCGGTGACAGGCTGGGTGGTGGTCGGGGAGGAATGGCACGAGAAAAAAGAGAATGGATGGATTAGCGTGGAGTCATCGTCACTGGCGTTGAGCAGGACAGTGATTACGTCAACACGACAGCGGACGTCGTCCAAACCAAAAAGACGAAGAAACGTCCATATGATACATTCGAATCGGCTACGACTGAGCTACGATGTACTTCCATTACTACTTATGTCCTTCCTTTTAACCACCGCCTTCTACGCCTCTACTTCCAGATCAGTCTCGTAACCTTTTAAAACACAAATATGTAGCGGAGAGGGAAAAGGAGGGGAGGGGGAAACGGAACGAACGAATACCAAAATGAGAGTGAGGTAACCACCATTATTAGAGAACGTCGACACCCCGGACATCAGACCCGCATAAAACACACATGCAAGAAAGTACGTGAAGGGAAACGACTAAACAAGATAACGCGACGCAGGGAGTAAGAGGGTATGGTAAACATGAATGATGAATTATCATCGTAAGCAAGACATACGGCATGTGGGCAAGGGGTCATGGTGTAAGCCTAGGATCGTAATGCTTCGTGATCGGTCGAGTAGAAAGGGAATTAGATGGTCGCTTTGAAACGAGCGTATGGTACGGGTGTTTTGGGGTGGGGGTCCTGGTCGAGCGTCAACTGGGAAGCAAGTGTTCTCTGTGGAAGGCACGAGCGCGGGCAACTCATGCCGCGCTATAGAGGAACAAGTTGTTCGTCGCAGCGATCTGCGATAGGTCAGCCTCGTATCTGCATGATCGAAAATGACACTTACAGCAATTGTGTTCTCCCTCGGATGCCAGCTCGCGTGGAGAATCTTCTTGTTAAAGTCTAGTGTTTCCATCTGCATCGCGTCTCTCAAACCGCCTGGTCGGCCATTCTTCAGCCCGTTCTTGTTCGGTAGTGGTCCGCCCATCTTCTTCGCCTTAAATGCAGACTTGTCAGCTTGCAAGACGACATCGCCGGTCGTCTCCGTGTCAAATATTCGGAAGTAGTTGTGGTACGATCCAGTCAGAACATGCCTAAAAGAGAACGGAAATCAACCGTCATCTGAATAGAGTAGATAGGGTACGCACTTATCATCACCACCCCAGACACACTCAAACTTGTCAAAAATGCAGTCGTTCTCGTAAAGGTCACAGAGCTTCCCGCGGAGATGGTCATGTATGGGAATTGTCTTGACCGGTCGTGCCTCCATATTAATGTCCCAGATCTTCAGGGACAAATAGTCCCTCGATAAGATGTATCGTCCATCATGACTAAATTTGACATCGGATATGGAGGAAATAATTTCTGAGAAGAATGAGCGCGCTGATGGATCCTCTTCCTCCTCAAAGCCTGTTGAAATCAATTAGAATGTAAACAGTAGACCGGTCAACTGCAACGCACATTTTGCGTGGCGATCACACAGGGCCGAGTCACGCATGTCCGCAAGCTTGATGTTACTCTTGGAACTCGAGTACATGAACAAGTTGCAGTGTTGTGGATGGAACTCGGCAGCAGTGATGACCTCTGTGAGCTCCTCCATGTTGACGGGTTTGATGTCTACGATGTCTGGTAGCGGAACAGTAAGCGGGAGCGATTATTAGAGGTTAGGGCAGAGACGCACTGAAACTTTGATCACTGATGCCCAGATTCCACAGGTTGATACGAAGATCGTCCGCGGAGATGTAGGTTTCCTGGTCCGAATTGACAGAGATGGAGTGGATATGGTAGGCGTGGGCGTTTGCGTAAACTTTACGTGGGATGGCGGCAATGATGTTGTCTTGTTGTACCATACGAGGTAGTTTGAGGTGTAAACGTGAAGCGGGTGGTGTGATAGGTCGCTGTCCCTCGTAATGATTCGATTCTGAGACTACCCGGAGGGACTTTTCAAACACTTTCCAGAGTTTGATCGTCTTGTCTAGGAGCCGAGAAAGGTAAATTAGCGGCTCGGGGAGGGAAAGAAAAGAAGCAGACCGTTGGTAGACAGCAGGAAATGAGCGGTGTTTTGCCGTTTGCACCATTTGATCTTGTTGATCTTTTCTTCGATTTCTAGAGACTTGAGGTAGTCGAATTCTGGTTCATGTGATTGAAATTCGGTATAAAACTTGTATTCGCAGCCCTTTTTCTGTACGGGGGAGGGTGTTTGTAGCAGAGGCAAGTGTGTGGCGGCAATCGGAGGACATCAGGCATGAGAGAGGTGGAGAGAGGGCACTCACCGACTCGTTTCGCTCAAATAGGACGACGCGGCCACCCTTGTCGCCGGTTGCAAGGTAGTTTCCGGTAGAGTCGAACTCGACGGTGGATATGATGTCGGCTAATCGGAGAGGGAGGATGAGCGATCAGGATGAGAGAAAGCGAGCCATTACCTTCAGTGATATCCTCAACCTCGCCCTTGTCGCCAAAGCACTGAGCAAAGCGCCAGCCACCGGAGCCTGAGGGATCGATATCCATGATGAACGGGTAGTTATTTGGCTGGTGAGTGCGCTGTGCCGTGTTGGTAGTCAAATGGAGAGAAGGGTCGACCGAGCGGAACCTTGCCAGTGAGCCCCTCCCCCGCCTGGCGTTTTGTTGTGCCCTTGTTTGGCCACACCACTCTCCGACTTGGACCGCATCGACATCCACACAACTTGCTCTACTCTACCACCATGCCCATCGCCCCCATCACAGGCAGACTCAGAAAGGGCTTCTGGCGCGACATTTCCGTCGCCCTCGGCCTCGGTGTCGGCGCTGGCTACATCTTCTGGTTCGTCCGTTTTACAGTGTCTTTTTTCTTGCTCTCACGACGTACCAAGGTATGGTTACCATCTCAAAGAAGGTACGGCCGTCCACATGTCCAGGGTCACCTGAGCTCATCCTCGCCAGTGCAACGCCGTGAGGAGTACTACCTAAAAATCGAGCGAGAGAGAACCCAGGGCCAGGCCGCCTAGTGCCAGCGGGCTTCTTCCCACCGCACTTGTACAGATTCATCCACACTAGATATCGCGCTTTATTGTCTCGTCCCAATTTCATTATAGTGGCGCGTGATCCCCAACGCCCGTATGGCGGTTTTACACACTCTTATGGCAACTCGAATGGCTGGCGCAAAGGTATAAATAAGGCCTAGGTACTCTTGAATGAGAATCCACATAACCTGTGTCCGGGTCAATGTTTGAAAGAAGTGAATAAACGCATTATCTGAGCAACCCAAGTCGCTTGAGTTCTTCGCAGCTCACAAACGTCTCTGCCTCAATCTTCTTCACCTTCTCCCAGTCCGTCCCCACACCAAAGAATCCAATTTCTGCCTCCTTCCGTCTCTCCCGCTTGTTCACGTCTCGTTGGCACTGCGTGAATAGGTCTTGCGTGTACACTTGCTCAACGTTGGTCTCGAAGCGTGATAGAGGGGATCCTCGGCGGTGTTGCCCCGCTGCGACATCAGCAGCAATCTTCGGGTGTGCATAAAAGTCGCGCGAATTAACGTAGTAGTTTATATGAAGGTTGTCCGTCTGCCGCTCCAGATCGAATCTCGACGTTCTTGTGAATTGAAATCGAGGGTCCGGGACAGCAGGCGCCGCAAAGAGATCAGGAAGCATGGACAGGAAGGAGAACGCAAACAGGAGAATGAGCGGGAGGAGCTGTGTAAGCATCGACCGCGTCTGTGGTTGTTCGCCCTGAGCAGCCCTTTGTTGCGGACGTCCGTTCACGTGGACACGCGTCGTCCGGAATCCGCCAGGCCCAAAGCTCGCGGTAAAGACGGGTCCCCCGAACGGGCTGGGTCCAAAACCACCACCATTCATTCCCATTCCACCACCAAAGAACATGTTGAACAGGTCTTCGGGGGACATCTCACCCTCACCAGCGAACGGCGACGTTGAGAAACCGGATGGGAAACCAGATGGCACCCCGCTAGACCGTGATTCTGGGTCAGAACCAAGTTGGTCAAATGCCGCTCGCTTTTGCGGGTCTGGGGGTTGGGATAAGGAATGAACAAACCAAAGATACGAAATACTTGCCTGAAATGACTTGGAACGCCTTCGAAACCACTATCCAATACCTCAGCTAAAATGCATGACGAGGGAAAACCCGTTCTCGGGTGACCTACTTTTGAAAGCCTCGTCGGCACCCGGTGCTCCATTTTTGTCAGGATGCAAAGCAAGCGCGAGCTATGAAAAGTAGAACTCAATGCCCCATTGCGCTCATCAGCGACACGCCTACCTTTCGATAAGCCTTCTTGACATCAGCCTCTTCGCAATCTCTCTTGACACCTAGAATTCCATAGTAATCCGTAGATCTGCACGCCCGGATACGCTTCACGACGTTTACTTGTTCCGCCGTGTATTCCCTCTTCTCCCCGTTCATGCCTCCCGCAGTTCCCTCCGCTTTCGTGTCTCGGCGTTTCGCCCCAGCAGCCGAAGGATGTGTCTCCGTTGATGACGATGACGCAGCTGTCGCATTTCCGTTGCCCGTGCCCGTGCCGGAAGATGAACCAGCCGATTCTGCCGTTGCCGCCGCCGCCTCGATGGACTCCTTGAACAACTCTGCCTCTGGCGTAGTGAACAACGAAAGCGATTTTTGGCAGAATTTCCGCGCGGAGGAAAAGTTGCCCGAGTCCCTGTGTTTTTGGGCGATTCTCAGACACTTGAGAGCTTCCTCCTTGTTGCTCTCCATCATATACGAGGACGAGCGCGCACGGGCGATGAGAGAAACGATAGAACCGGCAAACTTTTGCTAGGAAGGACAAGTCAAGCGAGATTTGTCGCAATAAGACGCTGGTGAGAATTCGGCAAATAATAGCAAACCGCAGGCGTGTCACTTAATTCGCCACGTCGTTGATCATCAACCCGGGTATAAGCAATAGATTCGTCCAAGGCAGTGGTATCTACGCTAACAACAGAACATTACTTGTCTGAGATAATTTAATGGATTAGTAGACGCCCGGAATGAACTTGTACTTGACAATCGAACAGTAGCGTTCCCAGTCTTTTCCGTACTTGACGGAACAACGTTCAAAGTCACGACCACAACGATGAATGAGAACAGTAATAAAGAAGACGGAATAGAAGTACGGAATGATGGTTGCGCCACCGATGATCACACCCCAACAGAATGACATGACCCAGTCGGCGACGTAATTCTGCAATATGGTCAGGACAAGCTCATGCAGTAATGCACAACTCAACACATACAGGCTTACGAGAGTACCTCCACCAGCCACTAATCAAGAGGCGGTTGCTGCAAACTACGTCAAAAAATTATCAAATGAAGATTCCTGAACATACCCATGAGCAGTCTGGATGTACTCCGGGTTTTTAAGGGTGCCCCCGGGTAGCTGAGGGAAAGTATTGCGGAACTTGGTTATACCTTGAGTCTGCATTTTGAAGCGGCTCTTTTGCGACATAGAGGTGTCCCAGCTGAATATATACACATGGTCAGAATGAGCGACTCTGCTGGAGTAGGAATCGTACATATAGTATGCGGTGAGCAGCGTAGTGAACAGCAAGACGTAAGTTGGAGTAGAAAACTGATACTTGGAGGGATCATGCGAGGCCATGTAAACAACAGAATAGACGTAAGTCTGGTGTGGTGATAAGTGATTAGATTGGTGGTAAGAAAACGGCACAGGCTCACGAATGGGACACCAGCGAGATTCCAAAAGATAACCATGAAGCCCCACTTTTCATGGAACATATCCCACGTTTGGGGGATACATTCCTCGCCTTTTCCACTGTACGTGACTATTGAGAAGAATACTAAGCAGAAATTGAAATACGCACCAGGCGTTCAGATAGAGCCAGGTAGCCAGAATCATAAAGGCCATGTTCTAGTGGCCACGCTTAATGAACAACGAACACAGCGAGGGGAGCAAAGACTTACGGGCGTCACGTATCCATAATGCTCATACTGATGGCATCCACCTGAGACGGCCAAAAAGAAGACGATGACCCAGGGGATGCGAACCTCTGCCCACATCTTGAGATCGATGGGGCCAATGCGAGGGTTCAGGCAAGCACCCATAAAGACATCATAGATGAAATTGCCAGACATGCGAATTTGGTTGCCAGTCGCGACAGTAAGGAAGTATACACCAAAGGAGACCGCAAAACCGTAAATGATTGCAACCGACATGATGTGACCGTAGTTGTCAATAATTTCGGTGAGCCGGAAAATGTGGTAGTAATGGAGTACGGCAGCCGTGATCATCGTGATGTAGATGGACCAGAGGGCATTGCAGTTGTACATGAGTGTTTTGTAGCCAAGCGAAGGGACTGGGAGTCCTTCCTGTTTGTAACCAGGCACGACCCAGGCGAGGAAAAGCTGATACACAATGAGGCCAGTGTATACCTTCCAGGCATAAGCGTTCGGACTGGCATCCTGATCATAGGTCACCGACGGAGTCTACATTCAGACGCGTCAAAGACTTACATCGCGAACGTGAACCCACATGCGGTGAAGGAATGGAACAATGTCGTCCACGGATGCAGGCGTGACGAGTTTTCCGTCGTAGAACCAAAGACATATCCAGAGGTAATACATGAGGATGGGGAAACCCGTCATCATTGCTGTGACGCCCCATGGGCCACCGAACTCGTAGCTGCGAAATTGACCAATGAGGATCAGTAGCAAACTAGCCAAGGTAAGCTCACGTCTGGTGTTGGTCGAGAATTTGGTCAGTTTTGCGGCCTTCGTCTGTGGTTGTCACAGGCTCAGACCTCGACTGAGTTTCGACGCTGCGTTGCCGCAAGTCCGAGTTGTTGGTGCTCCCGTACATGTCGTTGAAAAAGTCGAACGACTCTGGCTCGTTTATAACTTGCCAAGTGCCGCTGAGTTGTAAACAATTTTTGACCGCTCTCGTAATTGACGGGTCGCTTACATACGCCTTGTCATTAACCCACGACGACGACCTCTCCTTCTGCTAGCTCGACCGTAGCGTAGTACACCCAACCCCCGCGGCTTTTCTGTCCTTGTCCTGTGGCCATGGCTTCTTCTGTGTTCTACAAATTTAAATCTCAGAGGGACGAATCTCGGGTGACTTTTGACGGCACTGCGATCTCCGTGTTTGACTTGAAAAAAGAAATCATCCTTGCTAATAACCTCGGTAAGGCGAATGATTTTGATCTCTATGTCTATGATACGTCCACCAATCAAGGTACGCCCGATTCCGTAGTGCTGGTGTCCAAATTCTGATGCCTTTCCCATCTAGAGTACAAGGACGACTCCCGACTTATTCCAAGATCGTCGTCTGTCGTCGTAAAGCGTATGCCTTCTCAGCGTCCCGGGAAGGGCAAAGCAGCCATGTATATTGCTGGTTCTAACGGAGGTGCATCCATTCCCATTTCTGAGCCTATTCAGAGACCAGGTGGTGCTGGTACATGGCATAAAGGTGCCATGTCGAAGCGTTTTGATGTGAAAGAAGAACCCGCGTCCCCCAAAGCTTCAGCTCCGGTACGTGGTTGTTCTAAGATGAACTCACCACTCGCCAAATGGCGAGCCTTACATTTTCCGCAGTCAAGTACATCAGTTGCCATTCCAAAGAATTCGGTTACCAAGGAAGATGAAGCTGCTGCAATGGCAGCCATGTTTCAGGCCCAGACGGCCAACTGGGAGGAAACCCAGGAAAAGATGTCTCAGTTGGTGTCTCGTTTACGCGGTTCTTCTGCTTTGTGTAGTAGAAAGAAGTCTCATAACATGATTTCTGTTTTACCCCTTGACCGAAACAGTGCTATTCGAATATATAATAATCCTCGCGGAACATCTTTCGGGCGCGGTGGCAAGCCCTTCGGTTCACATCAATCTCATGCTCCCGAGCGCCCATTACCACCATCCTATGTCTGTTACCGTTGTGGTCAGAAAGGTGGGTTGTTGCGATTTTGTCATGTCGATGTTTATCAATATTATCTCAGGACATTGGATCCAAGACTGTCCGACGAACAGTGATCGCGAGTTCGACAACAAACCTCGAATCAAGCGTACCACGGGTATTCCACGTAGCTTCCTTAAAGCCGTGGAGAACCCAAACAAGGGGGAAATCACTCAAGGCGTGATGGTCACTCCCGAGGGAGGCTATGTAGTTGCACAACCCGATTCGTAAGTTGCCCTTTTTCATTTGCTGGAGGCACTCGTTCATTTTAGTAGAGCATCATGGCAAAAACATGTATCTCGGTCGAAATGCCTATCTGTGGCAGACGTTCGAGAGCGACCTCCAACGGATCCTACGCTCACATGTCCGATAGACAACAGACTTTTTCGTGATGCCGTGAAAACGCCGTGTTGTGAAACCACGTATTGCGAGGAATGCATCCAGACTCATCTTCTTGAGCGAGACTTTGTTTGTCCCAAGTGTGGCAAGAGGATCCCGTCTCTCGACAAGTTGATCATGGACAAACCTATGCGAACAAAAGTTGCGGATCACATTGATAAGGTGATTGAGCAGAGCAGAAAGGATGACGATGAAAGCTTGACGAACACAAGTTCGGTAGTCGCTGAACAGGTATTCGGGAGTCAGACTATTGTGAGGTTGGAATGCTAACAACCTTCGACAGACATCTCAAGGGGATGGCGCTACTATCGATGACTTTTATTCAGACCAGGCTGGCATGGACATGCCCCAAATGATTGTCGACAGCATCCCTCAGCTTCAAGCTCAGATCAACCAACTATCTATAGTGATGCAAAATACCTCGTTACCCGACCATGTACGACGTTCGTCGGAAATGAAATATCATCAACTTCAAATGCAACTCCAACAAGCGCATAATCTTGCTGCGACTCTTGCGGTGGCATCTACCCTTCAGCAGCAACAACAACAGCAACAACAACAACAGATGCAGAGCGCTACTGGTGTGGTAGGCTATGGTATGGCGGGATACCAGCAAACAGACAACCAATGGACGACTTCGTTTCCGAACCAACAACCTGCCGGTCAGGATTCCGCATACCAACGGTTGCCGCTGAATAATAGGCGACGAAATCTGAAGCGCGAGCGACCGTCAGATTTTTTGGAGGTTGGTGGAGAAAGCGATAGCAAAGTTCCACGATATTGGGAATAAGCAGTCCGTGTCCTTTGTTCTAGATGTGTCACGACGTCTGCATCATGCATGTAGTAAATTCGATACATTTCCCCGGAATAAAGATGAGTAAGAAAATTAGGATGAGTCAAGAGTACGAAAAATCGTGTGACTTATTAGGAATGGCGTGACACAGCGCGTACGTGACTCGTATAAAACGCGAAAGACGCGATTTCGCGGTCCCTTCAAGCCACGCTGTATTCACTCGATCATGCCCAAGGCAACGTCCTCTAAACATCAAAAATCTATCGCTTCGTTCTTTGGCGGAGGCGACAAGAAACCCGCAGAATCTGTGGCTAAGAAGGCCAGGAAGTCAGCGACTAAGATTGACGATGAATCCAACGCTGAGGAGGTCGAAGATGATGTAGAGTCCGAGGACGAGGACGAAGAAGACAGCCCAGCTCAGTATTCCAAGACAGATGGCAAGATAGAATCGTCTAATCTTCCCCCTCTCCACCACATACCCACCATGTTTTCCGACATTGTCTCCCATATCCCTCAGATCAAGGACGTCGCGGAACATGTCAAAGGCAGAAAGCTTCGCGTCGCTACTATGTGTTCCGGCACAGAGTCTCCCCTGCTTGCTCTGGAGCTGATATGCCAGTCCATTGAGGAACTGTATGGCGTTCCGTTGGAGTTTGAACACATGTTTTCGTGCGAGATCGAGCCATTCAAGCAGGCGTATATCGAGCGCAATTTCAAACCACCATTGTTGTTCCGTGACGTGTGTGAGCTCGGAGATGCTGAAGCGTATGTTTTCTGTCAAACCCTCGACAGGCTTCTGACGCTGTCCTACAGTACGACCGCATATGGCTCATTAGCCCCTGTTCCTGGTGATGTAGACTTGCTTGTCGCAGGCACGTCTTGCGTCGATTACTCCAATCTTAATAACGAAAAGAAAACAATCGATGGAGGGGGAGAGTCTGGACGAACCTTTCACGGCATGATGTCTTGGGTCACCAACCATCGACCGCCTCTGGTTATTCTCGAGAACGTTTGCTCTGCCCCATGGGACAGAGTCAAGGATTATTTCGCGCGCCAGAATTACAGTGCCGAGTTTATGCGACTGGACACAAAGCAATTCTATATCCCACACACTCGCACTCGTGTTTATTTGCTAGCCGTGGATAAGCGATCGTCTCAGCTACCAACTCGGTGGAAGGATGTCGTGGTAAATAAACTAAAGCGACCTGCCTCGTCGACCTTGGACGCGTTTCTTCTCCCATCGGATGACATGCGTATACAACAAGCGAGGGAGATTCTCGTTCGAGATGGCGGAGTGTCCGAGTCGCGCTCTGGACGAATCGATTGGAATAGATGTGAATCTAGACATGCTCGTGCTAGGCTCGATGAGTTTTTGGGTCCGAAGCGTCCGCTGACTAGTTGGGAAGAAGGTGGGTTGTACTGGTTTGTCATCTGTCCTCGTCTGAAATATCGTGATTATAAGGTGGTGCTTGTCGTCTTCCTGACTTCGCTTGGCAAGATTGGGGCGTACGACAGGTCGAGCGTGTTTGGGACTTGATGGACATCAGTCTCCTTCGTTCTGCGAAGAGTGGTGTCGATCCATCATACAAGACGTGGGTGTATAATAACATGATGTGATCCGCGCTGACATCCGTCCAGACTTGTTTGGAATCTTTCTCAAAATGTCGATCGTTCTACGGGCTCGAGCAAAACAGGCATATGCCCGTGCCTTACCCCATCCATGATTCCCTATATCACCAATCGTGGTGGACCTATGGTCGGAGTCGAGGCATTAGCCATGCAGGGCCTTCCGGTGGACAAGTTACTTCTTACACGAGAAAGTCAGGATGAACTCGCTGATCTTGCTGGCAATGCCATGTCTTCAACAGTCGTGGGGTCTTGTATAGTTGCCGCATTGGTTATCGGCAAGGACCTTTTGAAGAAGGGAGACGATAAGGAGACTTACGAGATGAAGAAGCTCGGGGTTGGCTCTGAGGCGAAAGACGAGGACGCCATGGATGTTGATTCTGCACCAAAATCCTCGGTGGAAGATCACGTTACTGGCCTTGATCAGTTGACTGAGCAACCTTTGGACCTGTGCAAGACGAAGGCGGACTTGATGAAGGATGTTCTCGAACGCGCTTCCCGAAGCGTGCGACTCTGTCTCTGCGAAGGTCGCAAAAGCATCACAACGACGGAGCTACTTCACTGCGAGGACTGCGATTCTTCTTCCTGCAAGAAATGCGCTGGACGCCCCGAACACAATTTCAAACCGCTCGATGTGCAGACAATCGCACGCATTCCTCCTCCGACGTTCGTTAGGGAACTCAAATCCATTCTTCCGATGTGCTTGTCAATCACCGATACTACTGCAGGGCTCCTTGATGAGCTGAGATCCTCCTCTAACACGACAATACCCGAGAAGCGTTGGGCGAGTTGGCGCTCTGCGGTTGTTCGCGCTACATCGTCGGAGTTACGTTTTGTCGAACTCAAGAGACAAGAAGTCTGGTCGGCGATTTACCAATCTACATCCGCTTCTTTGGAGCTGTACCTCGACCCCAAGCAGACGGAATGGCGACTGTATGCAATTCCCCTTGAAAGCGAACCTGCGAATGCAGAGATTCGTCGTCTGCTGCAACTCCCCGTTGCCAGATTCAAATGCGAGGACGGATTTCTGCAAGGTCGCTGGGAGTTTGCCTTCCCGTGCAACAGCGAGGTCCCCGTGACTGTGAGTGGGAGTGAAACACTTGTTCCTTCCTGGGGATCGCGACTTGGCTTGCTGGGTGACGAATTCAGGGATGCTCGAGTCCATTCCCAATTGAAGATCACTGTACCCGTAGACAAGGTTTCCTTATTCGATCGCGACATCTCTGGGACGTACACTCTTTTGGACAAATGTGGTACAGCCTGCGGTGCTCTTCACAGACGTGAATCTATTCCTGAGGACAACGGACTTCCCTCGTTATTCATGATGCTCGACCCCACGCGTTGTGGTGATCCCCGAGACGATGCGTTCGTTTTTACTACGTCCATGCGAAGATATGACTATGGCGAATTCCGGCCAATTGTTTGCAAACTTGCCTCTTCGTGGCGACAGTCGGATGTACAGGGTGATCAGTCCGTCACATGTCATGTGCCTGTGCTATGGGTATCTGCAGAAAAAGTGTCGCTTCTGGTAAGCTTGCATATAAGCTGTTTTCTCAACGCCTAAATTACGTTTTTTTATATAGCCTTCCCACCTCACTGAGGCACATTTTGCTGTTCCCCGGGGCTCATTGGAAGTAGCTGTCGATACCAACGCGTGCGCCAAGGCCCTTGCCTTGTTATCTTGCTCTGTACCTCTTCCAGATGATGCTGGTCCCGAATGGCCACGCCAAGAGTGGCGAGAAGTGGACAAACTCAATGAGCGTACCACGTTCAGGTCATTGGCGTGGCTACTTGAACGCATTCGACACGTCGACGACAGTTTGCAGACGTGGCAGATGGCTGACATGCCGGAGGACCTGCACCATTGCCATAGGTGTGCTCCGGCAGCTCCTACTATAAAGTGGAACAAGACTGGAAAGAAGATTGCCGCTGTCGAAGATCCACGGGAGGCCGGACAATATGAGCGCGATCTCAAACTTCGTCCTACTCCATTCGTCACTCAACTTCGCTTGGAGAATGGCGTTGGTGTCGTCAAAGTTGGTCTCAATATTGCGTCGCTTTTACATCGCGCGCTGTCCCGCCTCCCTTCGAAGGATCGTCCGGAGAAACCTTTGTTATCATGGCGTCTGGATACCGACTTCGCTCCTGCTGTCAAGGTTCAACTCTCGCCATTCACGCTCAAGAGCAACAAAAGAGATCAGGAGCACCGTCAACCGCCTAACTTTAAGGTTCACCTTCGTAAGGAACAGTTGCGTTCATTGACCTGGATGCTTGAGCGGGAAGCCATCGACGCCGCTCCGTTTATCGAAGAAGAAATCTCGGAAGCCGTTCTCGAACCTTTAGGTTGGCGTACCGAGGGTCGCGCACAGAGGCCTGTTAAAGTAAGAGGTGGTGTTCTTGCCGACCAAGTTGGGTATGGTAAAACCGCCATCACCCTCGGCCTCATCGACTGTTCCTATCAGAATGTCGCGGAGGAGGTCAAGCGCAGAGAAGACATCATTGGCAAAGTCCCTGTGAAAGCCACGTTGGCCATCGTTCCACCGCATCTCACTCGACAATGGCAATCAGAGTGTAAAAAGTTCGCACCAGGTCGCTTCAAGAAGGTGGTGGTCATCGCGACCGCCACTAATATCAACTCATTGACCATTGAAGACGTTCAAGAGGCCGATCTCGTGATTGTCGCGTCGAATCTATTTCATAGTATGGTTTACCTGGGGAACCTCGAGTCCTTTGCGGCTGGCGGCACCCTTCCATCTCAGGACGGTCGATATTTCAATGCTCGCCTCGAAATTTGTCTAGAGGCTTTGAAGAGGCAGGTGGAACGCTTGAAAAACGACGGTCCCAATAGCGTCATGAAAGCAATAAAGGACGCACGTCGACGGGGTAAATCACCTTCTTGTCCAGTCCGAGATGTAATAGCTGACGTCCGTTTTTCAGAGGAAGAATTGGAATCGGAAATTTTCATAGGGCCGAAGCGCCTCAAGGGCAAGTCTTACGCTCTCGCTACGGAGAAAGAGGATCAGGAAACGAAGGTCAAGACTAAGCGTGTTCTCCCGAAAGAGCATTTCCCCGCCAAGCCCACGTCAACAGGTGAAACGCCCGAGGTGGTCGTCAGCATGAAGAAACGAAAGGTTGAAGAAACAGACGATACTTCGGGTGGGGAAGTCGCCGTGTCTCGTGCATCAAGGCTCAAGCGGGGGAGCAACAAGAAACTGATTGTCATTGATTCTGACGAGGATGAGGGTGATGGTGGCAGTGACTACAAGGAAACCGTAGATGAGCCCGAAGAAGAGGTTTCTCCCAGCGAAGACGACGACGACGACGATCTGCCTAGTGTTCGGAAATCAAGGATCGGTAAACCCACTCCTCCGCCCACTTCTGAAGAGGAGAGCTCGGTGATCGAGGTATCCGATGATGAGGAGGAAGAGAAACCACAGAAACGCAAGGCCAACGCGAAGAAGGCTACTAGTAACAAAGGAAAGGGCAAAGCCAAGTCTGGTGCGAGCTCATCGAAGTCTGATGATGACAGCATGGATGTCGACGAACCACCCTCTTCGCCCTCCTCTGAAAAGTCAAGCGGAAAGAAGAGAAAGGCGGGAAGCAGCAAAGACGCACCAGCCAAGAAACAGAAACGTCGTGAAGACACTGATCCATGGCGTCTTGAAAGTGTCAGCGTCAGGAGGGATTGGACACAAATGAAATCGCCGCCTTTAGAAATCTTCCACTTCTCCCGTGTTGTCGTCGACGAGTACACCTACTTGAGTGGAAAGGTGCATTCGATGGTTACGAAGCTCACGGCAGACCGTCGGTGGGTGCTGTCTGGTACCCCGCCTATCCATGACTTTGGCGCTGTCAAGACAATCGCTGCCCATCTCAGCCTTCACTTGGGTATCGACGATGACGGAGAGGGGCAATCAGCTATGACCAAGAAACGTATCAGGGAACAGACGAGTGCGTACTAAACGTTTCATGCGGTTTTTGTATGCTGACAATGATGCTCAGAGGTGGAAGCTTTCCACTCCTTCCGTGAGGTTCATACGCAAGAATGGCACGCTCACCGTCATCATGTTGGCCAAGTTTTCTTAGACACATTCGTCCGTCAGGTTCGCACACTCTCTCATTTGAAGTAAATCATTTACTGGAATTACATGGCAGAACATCGCCGAGATTGACGAGATCCCGTGCTCGTACGAAGTACAAAAAGTGATACTTCCCGCTGCAGAACGCGCCATCTATCTGGAGCTGGAGCATCACTTGCGTGCGCTAGACATGACCATAAAGCGAACGAAGAAGACGGAGAGTGACCGGGAAAAGCGACTGAACAATGCGCTCGGTGATAGCAAGTGCGTTTTCTCGGCTTCACTTTCATTTGTGAAGATATCTCATCAGCTATTATTAGGACCGCGGAGGAAGCACTCCTGAAGCGTTGCTCCCATTTCGACTTGGACACTTCCGAGAATAACTCAAAGGAGAATGCCATGAAAGCTTGCGAAATTATCGTCATGGACCGTACAAAGCAATTGGAGGACTGTAGAGAGGAACTTCTTGAAGAACTGAAGGACGGCGTGAAACGTGAAAAGAAGATAGGCAAACTCAATGAAGAGTCGATGTTCCAAGAATATGCTCGCGTTACCCGCCTGGAAGGTGTCGGGGACCACGAAGCAACGGAAATGGTTCAGGCTCTTCTTGACGAGGCCGAGGTTCCCGTCGTGGCCGCAAATTACTGGAAGAACAAACCCAAGGGGAAGGATGAGAGCTTGTCCAACACTACCAAGGATCTCATCTGGAGCCACCGCGAGAAAACGCACAATATCCGCAAGCTTACCAAGGAGCTCGTGGGACGGATACGTTCTCGTCGGTATTTCACCGTCGTCCGTGACCTACAGAAGCAGCAAGAAACACCTCCAAAGATTGCGTGCCCTGGTTGTGGCAGAGATGAAGTTCCGATGGACGAAGTTGCCGTTCTCTCGTCTTGTGGGCACACGGGTTGTATGACGTGCGTCAGGCAGTGTGCAGATCGCGAGGAATGCGTTTACGCAGCTTCCGGGAAATGCATGGCCGCTGCAAGAGCCCTGAACATTGTCAAGGGCGAGACACTCGGTGTTGACGACGAAGCTCGCGATGGGCGTGGCAAACATTTCGGAAAGAAATTGGAAATGGTCATTGACTTGATCCGGTACGTACTTTGCTGTATACTTTTCACCCCGACTCACAGTTTGGCATTGCAGAAACAAGATCCCCAAAAAGGAGCGCGTCCTCGTCTTTGTCCAATTTCCGGACCTCATGGCTAAAGTTGCCAACGCACTCAATGTGCACAAGATCAAGTTCCTCGAGATACGAGGCTCTGCGTCGCAGAAGAGTAAAAATCTTGAAAAGTACCAGAATAACGATGGCGAAGAGCGGGTCCTTCTCCTGAATGTCATGGATGAGAGCGCTAGCGGCGCGAACCTCACGTCGGCCAACCACGCCATATTCCTTTCGCCACTCCTCGCCCCGAGTCAGGAGATCTATGACGCTTGTGAAACACAGGCCGTTGGTCGGTTGAGGCGATATGGACAAGAGAAGCACGTCATGATCTGGAACTTCTTGACACTGGACAGTATCGACGTCGAGATCTACGAACAGAGGACAAGGAGGAAAGTAACTAACTAGGACCTTTGCGTTTCTGATATATATCCCATCTATTAACTCATCGTCGGACATGATATCTTGTATACCAGTGCATTTGTGTTGCATAGAAATCACAGTGCTATCGATAGTTGTTAGTTTACCGCGCTCGAATGTTTCCGTAGAGCTGAATGACTCGATGTATATGTAGTCACCTATAGTATCGCATGTCAAATACTTCCTAAGCCCGGTCTTAGAAAGTGAACTCTTTGATTCCAAACGCCCTTGGGCATCCTACATGTTGTTTTGCATAAATTACAACAAGATCGTGAGAGTCGTATGCTACAAAGAAGAGGTATAAGTACCAGTATGATTGCGACTACTTGCTAGACATGACGTATCCCGAGGTGTCAAGGATGGCTTTACCACATATTGAACAAAGACCCTTTTTATAAGCACAACCTAACGGTCACGACCATCAGGTGAGTCACTGGTGTGCAACAAAAAGGCGGGGCGTACCGTGACAATATTTGGCCTTGTTCTGCGTAACCGGTTGCTTACAATCCTTGCATTTCCCTTGATAAGGCTTTATTGGACAGGCCATGATCAATGACCAGCGGAAGCGAGTCCAACGCGGAAACACACCTGGAACCTGTTCTTTGAACTGCCCGGCCGGCTGAGAAGCTTGTTCTCCCCAATTTTCCTCGAACCCTCCCTGATGCTACTCGAGGTTGAGGTGAACGGGTCTGGTGCGGCGACTTTGGAGAGTTTCTGCGGAGTGGATGAGCGAAACGGGGGATCTGAGGTACGAGATGGGACGCACCGTTTCGCACTTTCTGCAGACCATGACTGTCGTCGTGTTACAGGATTCCGAGCTCAAACAGGTGCGGATTAGTCACCACATGATATGGGTACTAGTACTACTAGCGACTCGCTCCCGACTAGCTACTACTATCATCGCGTTATGCAATGCCGAAAAGATCCCTTGGGGGCTGGCACGACGACCGTATCTACACGCGATCCCTCCGCAAGTACGGATACAGTGCTAACTGTTCTGAGCCCAGCTGCCAAATTCCGTGCCAAAGGAGTTCCTTCCTAACACGGTCAACCTTATTGTCGCAGCTTCTGGGTGAGTAACACGGTGACTGAAGATAATATTCCCCTAAATTTCCATTCGCAGGATGATGCGTTGACATGGCGAGACTACAAAAAGACGTTCTCGGTCCCGTCCCTTATGTTAGTATTGTCTTTACGTTCGCGGTAATCCAGCCCCAATGGCTCGGTTCGTGGCAACTTTGGCTCTACGTACGCATGTCGTGTTCATGAAAGTTCTCGTCAAGTTTGAAGTGTT
The DNA here is from genome assembly GCA_038090175.1 of Austroboletus eburneus. Classification (NCBI taxonomy): domain Eukaryota; kingdom Fungi; phylum Basidiomycota; class Agaricomycetes; order Boletales; family Boletaceae; genus Austroboletus; species Austroboletus eburneus. The sequence continues at coordinate 3,918 of JBBPMF010000525.1, read as the reverse complement.
CCCAACGGTTCTCCGCTTAACCCTTGTTGACAGCGAAGTGAGGCGCGCCCGACGCCTTTTGTCTTTAGGTTCGATGGGGTCAACAACCCTGGCGGGGGCCCGACGTATAAATTGACCCACCGATGATGATACCCTCCTCACCATTCAGTGTCGGCGTGCTGGTCATGTCTTTCTTCGCACTCTCCGGTGACATCATTCTGATTATCTTAGAGGAGCTTGATCCCTTATCTTTATTTCATTTCTGCTTGGTTTGTCATGTTCCCTCTTTGCGTTCGCTGAGCTCAACACCTAACCTTCCTCTCATTTTTGAAGGCTTCGAAAACTATATACGCTATTGTGTCACACTCTACAACACTTCGTTACCATTATGAACTGGCGGCATGTGGTATGAAGAATGGTCCTCCGGATGGCTGCGCCTCAAGGACCCGGCTTCTCTCTCTTCTGGGTTACAAAAGAGGATGGCCGACCTTAAGTCCGAGCGCGGAAGACAGGCTTTGTATCACCCCACCTACGATCATGGGCGTTTCTGGAAATTACCTCTTTCATGCCAGCCAGAGCCCCTTTAATAACGGCTTCGAATGGATACTTCACGTTTACCAACTGCGTTCCTTCAGAATGGCCCCCGAGGCGAGACTACCTTACTATCAACATAATGTCCCTTTCGAAATACGAAAAGTGGCTATCGACGCTTCCCAAGAGCTGATGGTGTTGGCGCAGCTCTTTTCCCCTCCACAACAGTGGGTCTTTTTTTTTTTGTTACGTTTCATCTCGCTGTAACTAACTCCTGATTTCCACAGGAACTCCGCTATAACAGTTATGCTACACGTTCGTGATCTTTACATCTGCCAAGACCACCCACGAGCTGCACAACCAAGATTGAGTTTCCAGACAGACTGGTGGGGCGATTTCCCACCAGGCCAACGACTTTCGATCGAGCAAGTACAAATTTGCGGAGCCCATGTGGCTACGTCCGTCCGTTTGGAACTAGAGAACGGGGAAGGAACCACGGAAGTGGTCGTTTTCAACTGGTGTCGTGGTGGGAGTCCTATTCGTTCTGTGAGTGTTTTATTTTTGTTCCGGCAGTGAACTGGTTGAACTGATTTCCCATCGACTAGTCTGCAGGCGATCTGCTCTCCTTCGACTTCATCGATGAATCGCGCCTTATCGTCGCCTCCCACCCAGATGAGGACGAATCTGATGACAGCACATGGGAGAGGAAGTCAGACGGCCTTTACACGAGTGAGAAGGGCAAGCGTCCGCCCCAGATCACCGTCCAGGAGATATACAGGCTCCACGAACCGAGCTTTCCGAGTTCAAGATCGTACGAATTCGCGGAGGCGTGGAACGGCGTTTCCTTTGTCCAGCTCTGTCCTAATCGCTCCTTGAGCACGCCGCCACTTCCTGGGACCCTGTTTCACAGCGATCCTTCCTGTCGCTTAACCGCGGTGCTCCTAGAGTTTCAGCCACACTCTGTCCCAGGTGGTTGTTCCCGCAAGATCATCATCGTGTTTGACCAGTCCAAACTGTCGACGCTTTCGGAGGACAGCAGGTTCGATCCCGTACGATGGGAAGAATGGCAACACCATTGTATGGTGCTCAACCTTCCCGATCACGCAGACGCGGTCCAACTGTGTGGTAGGCGAGTCACGTTTTACGAAAACCTCAAGGACGCCGCTACTGCTGACGACGCGACGAGTCGCGTGCACGTGTTGGATTTGAATCCTTGGATGGCAGATTTTCTGTGGTCGCTCTCACGCACGGATCCACCGTGGAGATGGCGGGATACCCTAACGGCACTTAGTACGGTCTTTGTGCATCGAGGGTCCCGCTATGTGAGAACCAGTACCGTGGACAGTATCGGTATGACTTGGATGGACACTACCGAGGATAGCCTCGTGCTGTATGATGTATGTCCTCGCCCTCGCTTGCGGTCATCAGTTTACTAACTAGAAGCTCAAGGAACGCGAAGGACAGTGTCTTATCCGCATCCAAACTTTTGGAAAGGAAGTGCGAGGAAATGCATGAGACTTTATGCTCTACTTTTATGCTGTCTTCGAGATACAGAGAGAGAAAGACAATCAATGTCGTTTCCCGTTCCAATGTAATCACGACACGTCTCCCCATTTTAGAATCATCCAGACGATCCATCTCCGTCTCTCACGTTCGTCCTCGCCCTCTGCACGGGACACGTCCCAGGGCCTCGATTGCGTCCCGCCAACATCCCTTTCTGTCGCACTTTCAACGACGAGCCCTTGTCGCTGGGTGCGATCCAAAAACGATTGAATGGTGTATCTCCCCGTGTGTAATCCCGCGACCAGATGAATGCGCGAACGCGGACCACGATCGAGACACATGCACAGCGTCTCTAGAAAAGGCGCATGAAGCTCCGGGTTCCACAACGTGTCCGCAGCAAAGACGACGTCGAACCGGCCACCACCGTCGCACGCACGACCGCTCCGCCACGGCATCACCGTCCCCACGTCCGTGCCCCACGCCAATGGTACCGCACGACACCGTTCCCATACGCCGTTCCTGCGGACGTTGTCGGACAAGACGCGTATCAGACGATCGTCGGGGTAGTCGCTGACCGTGACGGACACGGTTTCGTACGTGCTCGCGAGGAGGATCGACGGGAGGCCGGCGCCTGCGCCCAGCTCGAGGACGTGCACGACGCCGGACGTGCCGGCACGATCGCGCGCTATCGCGTCGATGTCTAGTTCGTCGAGATGGTCTGCGATGAAGAGGGACGAAACCCAGATGGAGGACGCGTGGAGCGACCAATTGGACGGTTCGGTGTCGGGCGTGGCGAGTTGGATCTGTTTCAGTGGACAGGTGGTCCGTCTGTTGGGATTGGGCTTTATCGGATATGTGAAGACGGAGCCTGCGGTGGAGAACGTGATCGGGCTGAAATCATAGAGGGTCTCGAGGGACGCAGACAGAATGTCTTCGGGATCGTCGTGTTCTAGTGACACGGCGGCCATGTCATTAGCGATGAATGGAATTCGATGGAGCCTTTCATTCTTTTGCGAGGGTAACAGCCCCTATCGCTGTAAATTTACACGATCATGTCACGCCCGAAAGACGTTTAGTCGACCATCCCAACCACAGCTTGCCACAACGCCCTCGTCATACAACGACCAACCACATCCGGCCACAAACTCGGTATGGGGATCGTGGATATGAAGTAGGTTCGATCCACCCGGGGCGGGGCTCGTACTCCAACTGCAAGGTACGTTAAGGTTACGTTCGCAGGACATCCGACGAGGCGGTACGTACATCCGGCAGGTCATATCGTAGCTCGCCGTTGCGAGGAAATCTGCTCTATGAGGACTCCACTGGACCTTTCGGACGGCGTATTCGTGACCCGGCAGTTGAATCTCGCATGCTCCCCCGACAGATTGGCTCGTCGCAGACGCCGTGCCCGCCATGCGACAGTCCCAGACTTTGACTACCCTGTCCACTCCTGCGCTAGCGATCACAAACGGACGGTATTTATTCCAATCTATGGAAAGTAATTCCGTGCCCGAGGCTGGTACGGTGAGGACGGCTGCAGAGACGGGATCGGTGAACGCGTTGGATGTGGGGCCAGAGGCGTAGGCCGGCGTTCGCAAGTCGAATAGCTTGACTGTGCCGTCTGTCGAACATGTAGCGATGATGTCTGGTTGATGCGGCGAAAAAAGCACTTGATAGACGCATGACAGGTGTGCTTTCAGAGTCGCTACAGAACGAGGTCGGTCTGGCGTCCACTAGAGATGCGACGATTAGAACGAGCGAGCGGGACGGATTTCGATGGGTTATTCACCACTTTGACGCTGCCGTCCCAAGACGACGACAGAAACGTGTCCTTTTTGAGATTGGACCAATCCACGGAAAAAACCTCCTTTGCGTGCTCATGCCAAACGCGAATCGGAAAGTCCT
>JBBPMF010000524.1:11846-24114 GCA_038090175.1 Austroboletus eburneus | reverse complement strand
AGGAGCGGAGGAGTGGAGGAACAGAGAAGCGGAGAAGGGCTAGAATTAGGGATATGACAATATAGATGGACTTCATGTGTTGATGCTGAAGTAACCTGCCATCCAAATATATAATCAGCTGAATAGAAGTAGGCTTAACCTCCAATATCAATGTTGAACATCTGAGTTTTGAGTGTTATGTACATATTAGGTGTCAAACCTGTACTACCATTTGTTGTTGCATATTTGGATAGCACTAGTTAGCAAATGAAGTGTGGTCATATAACCACCAGATTACATACTTAATCACTGTTTACTTATAGTTCGAGTATAGTAGTTTTACTACGAAGTGAGCTACTGTGTAGTCTTCAAGACTACTTCTCTCTATTCTGTCACAACAGGTTATGAGCCCTGACAGTGCTCAGTAACTCACTCACCAATCTCAGAGATCTTTGAAATGGCCTGGCTTGATGAAGACGATGTCTTGGAACTCAGGTTGGATGGCAGGAACTGGTTGGTTTGGCATGAGAAAGTTGAACAAGCTTTCAAGGTTCATGAACTGCATGAATATCTCAGTGGTACAATCTCAAATGTGGATTCTTGGCTTGAAGCACTCACACAGCACATTATCATCTCCAACGTGCCAGATTTGATTCTCATGTCAATGTTTCAACTCAGAATGACACATAGGTTCTGGATTTACCTCACAGAATGATTTGGCAGATGAAGTACAAAGTCCACAGCTACAAGAAGACCTATGGTATCCAACAAGTCTGTGCACGTTGCCATGCACATGCCAAAATGGTTTGGCAGCACTTGTCAGAGGTGTGGCAATGTTGGCCACAAGGCGCAGGGCTGTAGTGAGGCAGGGAAAGTCATCAGGAAGGTCCAGACATTAGGTGAAGAGGGTGAGAAGGCTGAGGTGAGTGGGTGGATGGCTGGAGCATACAGTCTGGGCACTAAGGCCATGGATAAGGCAGCTGCCAGTGACAGTCCTGCTGCTATGGAAAGCCAAGGCAAGGGTGGCGACATTGATGTTGCTCATGCATGCGCTGTGCCCAAGGAGACCTGCAGAGACCAAGACAAGGTCATGGATGCCGATGAAGATAGTCGACTGGAAGTGAGTGAGTACACTCACAATATAAATGGAGATGCACCCAATATAGTCAGCATGTTGCTTGGAGAGAAGTGACATGAATGGTATGCAATTGACAATGCTGACAGCAAAGGGTTACAGCATTGTGCCAACAACCTGAGCAGCAAGACCAATGACATGGCTGTGAAGCGATGAAACGAAGCCCCAAGCATTGCATTCAAGGAAAAGTGGAATGGACCTGCAAGCTGCAACATTCAAGGTACCAGCACCATGACCGCAACATTGGACATGTCAGAGCATGGCGAGGACACTGGGAGCAGGCCATGGGGGCCACCTGATAACACTGCACGTGTACTGGACGGATCCTCGAGTATGCAAGCAGCAACACTCAAGGTACTGGCAGTGAGAAAGGAGTGTTGAGAGCTCTGGGAGGTGGCAATGATGCTGGTACTGGACTGAGAAACCTGGGTGATGCGTTGGAATGCAAGCACAGAAGGTTAGAATGGCCAGTTGAAGAAAACATACCTATGGTGACCCCAGACATGCCAGGTGATCTGGGTGGTGAAGCACATGTTCCAAATGATTTGGACACATTCCCAAGATATTCCAAGGGTGATGGGAATGAGTGCTTTGCTGACTCAAGTGCACTTGGTTGAGTTGTTGGGTAGGCCATTTGGGCATAGTCGAGCGAGGAGACAGTGGAGGCAGCTGAAGGAGCCAGAGTAATGGTGAATGTGTTGAGGTCAATGAGAATGGGTACCAGATGGTTGATGAAGTGAATCGCAACTGCAATGAGTTGAAACGACTCAATCTGGAGGTGTTAGCCAATATAGTTCTTCTGCACCCATATCTTCAGAGCTCAGGAATATATCTCTTCCCTTGCTCTACTATCTCTGCTTGCATTACTGCTCTATTGCTTGGTGAGTCTCCCATCTAAGCACTTGTTCTTCTTGTCTCTGCATCATTGGGATACCCTGCATTCCCAATATGGAGGAGTGGGTAGGCAGTGGCAGTGGTAAGGCTTGGTCAGCAGGGCTAGAGGAGCACAGAGACTGATGTAGTCATGATCATTTATGTACACTATGCTCCAGTGAGCCATTGATGCAGCTCAGATATCTTCCTCACTCCTACCTAGTCCAATGTGGTGAAAAGAGTGGTTTCACCTACATACAGCACATGGCACAAGTAACAGGAGGACAACATGTGTCCAATCCATTATAAACAGCAGCCTAGAACCATGAACCCAATTAACCTCACAAACTGCCACCATGATGATGCACTCTACACAATGGGAGAGATTGCTTCACTTGTTACAAGTAAGTGCAGTTCCAAAGATTCTGGAACTTTTTCCCATGGTTCCAATGCTTCCAAAGTACCTTTTCACAGTTCCGAAGGTTCCGGAATTCTGGAACCATCGGAACTCTTCAACATTCTTCTACCAGAATGGAAGCCTAAGGATGAACTATTCCTAGAATGCTATTGGACTCTATTCCCTGAAGATTACACTTCATATGGTCATATGGAGATCCCCATTCTTGACTCACCTTGTTTCTCTTTTGTTCCACTTTTGTAACTCTTACCATGTGTCCCCAGAACCACTTTGTTCACAGACCTCCACTCCTCCTTCCATCCTCCTTCTGAATGACAGTGTTGTCCCATTCTTATCATTGACCAATGAGGGCATTGTAACGTATCATGTGTCCTGTCCCATTGCCCTTCTGAGATGGTTCCAGACTGTATAAATAACTAGTAGTTGTCTTGTACATTCCCCAGCTAGATCTGTGCAATTATACATAGTATTTAGTCTCATCCTGCCTGAGTCTTGAGTTTCAGCAGAGAACTCTTTGGATATACAGGATCTTGTGTCGCCTTTGAGGACACACTGGGACTAGATGCTGCACAAGCATAACAAAAGATCTAGCTCTCCTCATACCTCTGCTACCATGCAGCAAGGCACCCCACCAGTTGCCCATCATTTCATATGGATACAGGGAAGACCCTCCTTACGAGAACTCTGAGGACAAAACAGACAAGAGGAAACGCTCACGACTTGAATCCATCTCTAAGACCCTCAGGAGGAATCAACCCCACTTTGCTCAAAGTGGAACTCCTCCTCCTCCACCAAGATCTCATCTGTCTCGAAGAAATCCAACCTTCTTGACCCATAACACCCCTACTTCCACAAACAATCTCCTGCCCAACCCAGACCACTCAGAAATGGCTAAACTCAAAGCAGGACTTCCAGAAGAATTCTCAGGAGAAGCCTCTGATGCCAAATTCTGGATCAGAGCCATGGATGCATACTTCCTCATGAACAAAGATAAATATGATGACCTAAAGAAGATCTACACCACCCTCAATAGGATGTCAAAGGGGCAGAGAAAGCAGTTCACTGAGGCTGCATATGAAAACTTTTGACTCTGGAACTGTTGCTCTAGACAAAGCCACCTGGAGTGAATTCAAGAAGGAATTCTTAGAAATCTTCTCAGATAAGCACACCACTGCTAACTCCTGATAAAAGTTACATCAAATTATGATGAAAGGGAAAGGACTTGACTCCCTCAACAAATTCAATACCAACTTTCAACTCCTTGTATCTAAATCAGGAATCTCAGATCAAAACACCCTGATCAAATGTTACATGAAAGGACTAGATCCAGATCTCACAGAACGGATCCTTGGAATAGAAAAAGAACCAGGATCATGGAAGAAATGGTCAGAAAAAGCTGCTGCCTTTGCCCAGCAACAAGAGGATAAGGGATATCTGGAAAGGAAGAACAGACTATGGATGAATCAACAACCAAGATCCAAATGCCATGGATATAGATGCCCTTCAAACCACTGCCCTAGGATGATGAATGCTCTTCCCCACTGAAAGAGCTCACCACATCAGGGAAAACAGATGCTTCATATGTCACAAAATTGGTTGCTCCACCAGAAATCATCTAAAAAAAGGAAACCCACCACCACGTCCACCTAGGAACCCAGCCAGGGTTCAAATCATTAAAACAAAGAAAGGACCCATCAATGAGTATGTGAAACAACTGGGAGAAAAGCAGGTGGATGAGAAGGAAGTACTCCAGGTACTTAAAGAATGCTTTGAAGATCCCAAAGAGGATAAAGAAATGGCCGCAAAGATTGAACTCAAGGACAAAGGCTTTTCGGATTTTTAAGGAGGGGACAGAAGTCAGCTCACTGCCCCTCTAACTTTTTTTCTGTATTAGTATCAAGTGACCCAAAATCAATACTCATTCCCATCTCACTTGAAATATCCAGAAGGACCACTGCCGAAACCACTGCCTTGATTGACTGTGGAGCAACTGGCTCATTCATAAACTTAAACTTCACCAAAAGAAACAATCTACCTATGGAAAGAATAGCACAACCCATCAGGGCTATTAATGCAGATGGAACCACCAATCAAGCAGGACTTATCAGGTTCCGAACTATGATTGCCTTTCACATTGAAAATGTGATGAAAAGCCAAATGTTCCATCTTCTCCCAGCCAGCAAGGAGGATGTCATTCTAGGAATGAACTGGCTTAGGGAACAAAATCCAGACATAGACTGGGCAACAGAAAGAGTAACCCTCCAACTACCAAACTGGAACCGGAAACAAACTCTAAATGAGGATGAAGAAGATGAAAGAAGATATCTCATAAGATATCTTCAAAAGGATCCCAACTTCGAGACCTACACAGCATACTGAGAAAGATATGAAATCACCAAAGAATACATCATGAAAACAACATTATCCATGGAACTTGAGATGGAGAAAAAGCAGGAAAAAAGGGAATTACCAAAAGACTATAAAAACTTCAAAGACATGTTTGAAGAAAATCCCCCAAATGTTCTATCCCCTTCATGAGCATATGATCATGCCATCAAACTTAAAGAGATGTTCATTCCAAAGAGGGCCAAGGCCTACCCCATTTCTCTCCCTGAACAAGAAGCCTGTAAAAAGTTTGTAGAAGAGAATCTGGCAAATGGACAAATCAAACCATTACAATCCCCCCAACCTGCACCCTTTTCTTTGTTGATAAAAAAGATGGAAAATTCCGACCTTGCCAAGATTATAGATACCTCAACAAGCATACTATAAAGAATGCTTATCCCCTATTGAACATCCAGTCCATCATTGAACAAATAAGGAACTCAACTATCTTCACCAAAATGGACATCCAATGGGGATACCACAATATACAAATTGTACCAGAAGATCGATAGAAAGCAGCCTTCATCACCCCCTTTGGACTGTTTGAACCAACTGTGATGTTCTTTGAATTATGCAACTCTCCTGCCACTTTCCAAGCATTCATGAATGATGCCTTTGGGGATTACCTTACAGAAGGATGGCTAATTATCTATATGGATGATCTAGCCATCCATTCTTCTGATTCATCCAAGCATAGAGAAAGGACTGTCAAGGTTCTAGAATGACTTAGAAGCCTAGGACTTAGGTGCAAACTCCAGAAATGCACCTTTGACTCTCAAACCATGAACTATCTTGGCCTAACAGTTCAACCAGGAGAACTCGCAATGGATAACTCCCCCAACTCAGTCAAAGCAGTAAGATCCTTCTTAGGATTCTGCAACTTCTATCAAAGATTCATTTCAAATTTCGTTCAAAGAGTTGCCTCACTTAATGAACTTACTCGAAAGGACAAACTCTGGACTTAGACAGAGAAAGAACAACATGCCTTTGAAGACATGAAACTAGTGTTCTCCACCTTCCCAGTCTTAAAACAGCCAGATCCGAAACACCCATACTTTGTAATGACAGATACTTCACTCCTAGCCACAGGAGGAGTTCTCATGCAAAAAGACTCCAATGGTGATCTCCACCCATGTGCATACTGATCTACCACTCTATTGAGTGCAGAACGAAACTATGACATATATGACAGAGAACTACTGGCAGTTATCCATGCTCTTGAAGATTGGAGACACCACCTACTTGGAGCTCAACATGTGGTCCAAATACTCACAGATCACAAAAACCTTATCTACTTCAGAGCCCCCCATTGACTATCACAATGCCATGATCGATGGCAAATGTTCCTGCAAGACTTTGACCTTGCATTCACACATGTACCAGGAACACACATGGGCCCTGCCAATGCCCTCTCAAGAAAAGATGACATAACCACTGAATCAGACAATGCTGAAGTTGTTCTCCTTCCAGATGACCTATTCTGTAAACAGATTGACCTCACTTTAACAGACAAAATCGCAAAGTCTACTCCTTCCAATCCTTTTGTCCTCATCACACTCGAGAAAATGTATATTGATACCCCCCCACTTCCTAGAACAAAGTTGTCTGACTGGACCTTTGTAGATCAAGAACTCCATTTTCAAGGATGCCTCTTTATCCCAGAACCCACCCGCCAAAAACTGGTCCATAATCTATACTACTTCTCAACAAGTGGACACATGGGTTACTTCTGAACATTAGCTGCTCTGAAAAAAGACTTCTGGTGGCCAGAAATGTCCACATTTCTGCGATGATTCATTGCGGGTTGTGCTACTTGTCAAGCCAATAAAGTAAATACCCATCCTACATCCCCTCCTCTGATGCCCTTAAACTTGTCTGCATCTCGCCCCTTTCAACAGATCTCTGTTGACCTTATCTCGGGACTACCTCCTGTCTCTGGATTTGACTCTGTTATGGTCGTGGTTGACCATGGCCTTTTGAAGGGGGTAATTTTCTGCCCTTGCTCCAAAACCATTGATGTGTTACAATTTCCTCCGCTGAAGGGGACAGGGACTACTCTTTCATTTCCTCCATGGTCTTTGCGTCTATGTCCTCTCTTGAAGAGAGCGACTACTTCTCTTTTCTTTCTGAAAGCCGAAGCGGAACACATCATTCCTGATCCTAACCCTTACACCGCCCATTCCGCTGATGTGTTCCGCTGATGTGTTCCGTTACCCTGCCTTTGTCTTTGATGGACACAGTCTTCTCCACAGCCTACCTCTCTTTCGGGGCGAGTACTTCCCACAACATCCCAGTATTTAGACCGAGTGCCATGTACCATATTCCTCAGCTTATTCTACGTTATCCTACGTGGTTACGAGCCCCCCTTAGTGCTGAAAGATTGCCTAAGAGACCCGGACTTCTATTGGACCTTGTGTCACCATTGAGGACACACTGAGCAAGGGACTTGCACCACATACAACGTCCAACGTTACGCCAATAACCAAAAGCGTAACAAAGGCGGATATCAAGTGCTTTGCCAAGAGAACAGAAGAAATGAGATACAAACTTGGAACCTCAGTTAGAGGTGATGTGGGATGGTACTCCATGCTTTGAAAACACATGGAGTAAAAAGAGTTTGGCCAACTCCAGGGAAGTCACCTTGTTGTCCATTGGGATGAAGATACATTGCTTGGATAGGCGATCCACGACAATGAGGATGGCAGTATGACTGGAGGAGCCTGGGAGTTGCTCAATGAAATCCATAGATATGGAATTCCATGGCTTCTCAGGGATTGGGAGCTGTTTAAGAAGTCTGTAGGGCTTGTGCCTTGGAACTTTCATGTGAGCACAGGCTGTACAAGAGGATATGTACTCTTTGACAAAGGTACGGATGCCTGGCCAAGTGTATTCATGGCAGATTAGTTCCAGAGTATGGTTTTGACCGAAATGACCAGAGAGGGGATGATCATGCTTGAAGCAGAGAATGCAGAGATGAAGGTCATCGATGTCGGGCACATACATGTGGCCATCAAGATAGAGGTAACCATCTGCATCTACAGTCCAGCGAGAAGCAGAGGGAGTATCGGGGTTGGGGTCAGAAGATGGGTTGGGAGGTCCAGTCATGTGGATCGTGGCAAGAGGGTCGGATGGAAGGGTGGAGAGGATATCACTGTGGAGCTTCTTGAGGTCGAAGAGCGTACTTGCACAGAGGACGGGGAATGCAAGGTACATAGCTCGTAGGGACACAGCGAGTTGCTCTTGGATGAAAATGGGATGGAAATTATGTGGATTGACTTGAGTGTAGTCCTTATCCCCCTCTTTGGGATAGACATCCCAGCATCTGGTGAGGGCATCAGGTTTAATGCCAAGTCGGCCAGGGTGGAAACAGATGATCATGTTGAATTGGGAGAGGAACTCCAACCAGCAGGCTTGCTGGCAGGTCAGGAGTTTAGTGGCGGCGAAGTACTCAAGGTTTTTATGGTCAGTGACCACATCAACTGGAGTTGTGGAACCTTCAAGGTAATGCCGCCAGGTGTGGAATGCTTCATGGATAGCTAACAACTCCTTGTTGTGGGTGTCGTAGTTGAGCTTTGGAGAGGTCAATGTCCAAGAGTAGTAGGCAATAGGGTGGACTTCCATGTCGAGGCACTTCATGGAAAGAATGCCTGCGATAGCATAGTCGGAGGTGTCAGTTTCTACAATAATCGGAGTGTCAGGAGCCCAATGCATAAGAATAGGAGCAGAAGTGAAAGCAGCTTTCAGCACCTGGAAAGTGGAGCAGCAGGCATCCATGAATTGCCAAGGGACACCCTTGTGGGTGAGGTGAGTAAGCAGAATAATGATTTCGGAGTAATTGTGGATAAACCGTCTATAGAAATTAGCAAATCTGAGGAAGGATTGGATGTCCTTGACCTTCTGAGGTTCAGGCCAGTCGAGGATCGACTGGACCTTATCTGGGGACATGGTGAGGCCAGACGAAGACATCTGATAACCTAAGTATTCCGTGAAGTCCGTATGGAACTCGCACTTCTCGGGTTTTGCATAAAGTCTGTGTTTGTGGAGACAGCAGAGAACTTCCTTAACATGCTCCTTATTGGAGGCCATGTCTTTGGAGAAGATGAGAATGTCATTGAGGTACACAAGTCAATCAACAGATTGTAGTGGGTAAGCCAGTTGTGTCCAAGGACCAAAGCACAGGAGCCATCCAGCAGGGTGATATAGAACATCATCAGGGTGATATCACTGGTTTTGAAGAGGACAGAGAGGTCGATAGCTTGAGTGATGGTGGAATTTGATGTGCCATTGAAGAGACAGAGCATAAGCAGAGGGACAGTGTAGGTGGAAAGATTGTTCTTATTCACAAAAGTGGTGTCTATGAAACAGTCGGAGGAGCCAGAGTCTACTAACATGGGGAAAGGACAGAGATCATATGATACAAGAGAGATGGAGGGCATAAGAGATCAGGGATTAGAGAGAGCAGACGCATTGAGATGGCTTGGTTGCACATTCGGAGTGAACATGACCATCTGGCTGTGTGGAGCCACGGAGGTCGCACTCTATTTTTTTTGCCTTGGAGGAGGCTTCCAGTTTAGCTTCTGGAGTTGTCTTGGCAGCGCGTGCTTTGGATACCTTTGACGTTGATCGCAGGCAATCCTTAGCGATGTGGCTGCCTTGACTGCAGAACATGCATAGCTTGTTGTCGAAGCGGCGTTTGCATTTGGCAGCAGTCAGCTTGCCATCTTTGCCAAGCTTCAAAGAGAGGTTGGGCTTAGGAGGAGAGTTGGAGGTACCAGAGGTATCAGGAGCAGGAATAGTGGTGGTGGACTTGCCCTTGGAGCTGTTGCTCTTTGAGCTGCTGGATTTGTTGTCAGACTTGGTATCGGATTTGGTGTTGGAGAATTTGTTACCAGATGGCTTCTGCTGACGGTTAATCTCAGACTTACACTTCCAGTAATGCATGTTGATTGATTGTGTGAGATGATGGAGTGCGGCAAGCATTGTGGGCTTGCCAATGCAGGAGATTTTGTCCTTGATTCTGTCCAGGAGGCTGTTGTAGAAATGGTGATGGAGAGCACCTTCTCCGTAGCCATGGACTTGCGAAGCTATTCTATTGAACTCCACAACGTACTTGTTGATACTCTGCATGTCCTTCATTGCGAGGTTGTCAAACTGGTGCTTGGCATCTCCAACGGGGTCATGAGGACTGAAATTGGTCTGCATCTCGAGCATGAAGTCCCTGTAATGATCCATCCAGCAAGGACGGAATTGAGGGTCCTCCACATCAAGGAGGTCAGGTTCGAACCATTCTAGGGCCATGTCCTTGAGGTAAGACTACACAAATGTGACTTTGGTGCAGCCCGTCCTAAAGGCCTTAGGCCAGTCTTGAAAGTTCAGCTTGCACTGAACCAGGAACATACAAAGTTTCCGAAGCTCCATGCCGTCGAACTGGTCAGGCTCACGAATCTTGGTCTGCTGGCTTCTGGACTTGGCAGGACGGCGATTGGCACATGACAGTCTGCGGATGGCATCAGCCAAATTGGTGAGTGCATCCTGCAGGACTGGAACATTTTCGTCTTTGTCTTTGTTGCTGTCATGTATGTCGCCAGGGTCAGAGTCATCGCCGGGTCCTGGGGGACCACTGGCAGGATAGTCATCGTCATCATCATCTGGCAGATTGAGTTCATCTGGGTTAAACCCATCGGAATTGTGGTCTGACAGTTCGTCATCATGTGGAGGAGGATGACAATGCCATTGTGTATTGAACCTGCCAGGTAGGGGCTGTTTGGTGCAGGAGCTGTCTGTTTCTTCACCTTCGTTGATGACTTCTTCAATGTGAGCACCTGGGGTTGGGGACCTCAGTTGGCATGGTGCCTGCAATGCGGAAGTGAAAGTCCGATGGGTGGAGAAACTGCAGAACTTGTCGATGACAGCTGGTCTGCGACATAAACTGGCAAAAAACGATAATGGATGGTATAGTGGGGGAGCAGCTGAAGTGTGCTCGTTGTCAGAGGCCTGGTGCATCCACGATCGGGATCGCGTTTGCATGGTATGTGTGGCCATGGGTGATTGTTGATTGTTGGAGGAAAGGGATGAGAACTCAGACAAGCATGAGTTTGAATATACTGTTAAGTACGGGTCCGTTGGGGACTGGGCAGCAAACTCTGGAGCACCAGAGTTGGTCGGAGGGGGTAGGGACTTTGGTTTCACCTTATGTGGTGCACCCTTGTCCAGTTCCATTGTTCCTAATTTACAAGGGGAGCAGAGCAGAGGTACAGAGTGACCAGAGGTCAGAGGAGAGTTGTCAAGACTCAAGCAAGAGAACTTATTGATGAGCTCAATGATGGAGGAGAGAACAGAGGACGGAACTAAGTTGATATTCAAACTGAGGGGCTAAGACATATTACAGCAGGTTTATATATGGAGGTCAAAGTTCAAATGTAGTAAAGTCAGGGTCAGAGCAACAGAGGAAACAGAGTACTGCTGCTGTGCCAGTCAGTCCCACAGCCAGAGCTGTGTGCCTTATCCTGAGCACCGCAGTGATGGAATGAAGACTAACTATGAAGAGAACAAAGGGAAACGTAACATAACATACATGAATGCAAGAAGTAAAGCAGACATGGAGTAGCGAAGGACATATGAAGCGGAAGAGTGGAGATGATATACATGGAGGAGCGGAGGGGACTTAGCGAGAATTTGAGATATGACAGGTATGACCAGTGTGAGAGCAAACAGGAAATTCACAAAGATCAGAGTGAACCAGAGCTAATATGTGAGAAGTCTGAGTGGCACTGGAATGAAAAGGAAGGTTGGTCATTTTCCTGGTAAGACAACCTCAACATAGGCTGGAGAGTTGAGAGACTTTAGAAAAGTCAGGACAACCAAGGGTAGTGTGGTGTGCTTGGCAAAGTGCTTTGAAAGAACAATGTCCCAAGCAAAGATGTCAAAGCAAAGAAGAATTCTCATGTAAACTGTGAGCTTGGTTAGTAGGACAAATAATTTGCCCTTGGATCCAATGCAAACAATTTCCTTGAGCAAGAGGTAATCCTCTAAGGAGTAATTGATTTTGTTGAAGAATAGAAGTTTGAGCAGTGGTAATCACATGCATGCCATGTTTACATAGCCAGGTAGTGGATAACAATCATTTGGTGGCTTTAGGAGCATACCAAACATTGATTAACCAAATGTTATGATACCACCAGCCATTGTAATGGCAGAGAACAACTATTCCAGATCCATAGTTCCATATGGCGTGGCCACTTGTGGTTAAGCAAGGTCATTTCTATTGTTCTAAATGACTAAAGTCAGAGAGATGTGGTGTGATATGTTCAGTACAGCCTGAATCAATCAACCAGAGATCATTGGAACACTTAGGATCATCCAAGTAGTAGGACATGCTGTATTCAGCATCATATGAGTCATACATGGTGTCATGGTATCCAGTGTCACCATCATATCCATCCCATATAACTAGGTCACATGAATACAACCCATGTATC